>OU342746.1:101056903-101306560 GCA_910589775.1 Avena eriantha | reverse complement strand
CCTCCGCTGCTCGCTGGAACGGGGAGAGGAAGGTCTACTTCGACTCCACACGTGTGACCGACTGCGGAAGCGCTGCCGAATCGCGGCGCCGGAAGGATCGTCCACTTGACCGACTGTGGAAGCACTGCTGGAACGCGACGCCGGAAGGATCGTCCACACTATCTTGAGATCGGCAAGTGATCGACTACATCAACCACGAGATCTAATCTCGTTAACGCTTTCGGATCTACGAGGGTTAGTTCCTATCTATCTCGTTGCACATGTCTAATAGATTAGATCTTGGCTTTTATCTAGATTAGATCTGGGTTTTGTTCGTTCTTGCGGTAGAAATTTTTTGTTTTCCATGCTACGAACCCATCATGCGCTACCGAGGCGTAGCTTATGTTGATCCCCGGATTCTCGCAGAATTCTTGGAACTCCTTGGATGTGAAGTTCGTTCTATTGTCTGTGATGATGCCGTGTGGCACTCCGAAGCGGAAGACGATGGACTCGAAGAACTTGACTGCGATGTACCCTGATGGATTGGTCACTGGCATGGCCTCTATCCACTTGGTGAACTTGTCGACTGCGACCAGGAGGTAGACGTAGCCTCCTCGCGAGGACTTGGGGATTTTGCCGACCATGTCGAGTCCCCATTGCGCGAAGGGCCAGGCCAATGGAATTGGCCGGAGCTCTGCGCCAGGTGCGTGCGGCTTGACCGCGAATCGCTGGCACACATTGCATTTCTGGACGATGTCCTTGGCATCGCGCATGGCCGTAGGCCAGTAGAACCCAGCTCGTAGAGCTTTGGCCACGAGGGCGCGACTGCCAGCGTGGTGTCCGTAGGTTCCCTCATGGATGTCGAGGAGAACAACTATTCCACCGGTTGTGCAGACGCATCGCTAGAGTACTCATGTGATGCTGCGCTTGTATAGTTCGCCATTGATAACAGCGAATGCCTTGGATCATCGTGCGATGTGCCGTGCATCAGTCAGATTATCCGGTAGCCTTTTGTTGAGGAGATACCTGATGTACGGCTGAGTCCAGGATGATTCGATCATCATGACGCTCATTTGTCCTTTGAGTCCTGTATCCAGCTCTAGGTCGTCGAGTGCCATTGGCTCATTGGGTGGCGTAGCCCCCAAGTCCGTTGCTGCGCTTGTTTTCTTCTCTGCTACCTTTGGCTTGATGGAGCATTCGCAGATGCGCTCGTGAAATACCCCAGGTGGTATGGGGGCGCAGGTAGATCCTATGTTGGCGAGTGCGTCCGCCTCTTCATTGCTTTCGCGGCCTACGTGTCGCAGCTCGCAGCCGTCGAAGTCCCCTTCGAGTGTGTCGTAGAGATCGCGGTAGGCGATCATGTTGTCGTTCAGTGCGTCGCACTCATGCATTGTTTGGTTGACAACCAACTTGGAGTCGCCATATATAATGAGTCTCTTGGTGCCACAGGCTTTTGCCATCCTCATCCCGTGTAGCAGGGCCTCGTATCCAGCTTCGTTGTTGGAGGCGGTAAACTGCATTCGCAGGATGTACTTCAGCTTGTCCCCTTGGGGCGATGTCAGTATGACACCTGCACCTGCTCCGTCCTTCCGCTTGGATCCATCGAAGTGCATTGTCCAGAGGTAGGACATATCTAGTTTTTCGGGGAGCTGGTTTTCCATCCAGTGCACAAGGAAGTCAAGAAGAACTTGCGACTTGATTGCGTCGCGCTTTTCGTATGTAATGTCTCATGGAGACAATTCGATTCCCCAAAGCGCGACTCGTCCCGTGGCATCGGGGTTATTGAGGATATGCCCCAGCGGGGCGTCGTTGACCACCATGATTGGGTGCTCCTGGAAGTAGTAGCGCAGTCGCCGGGTGGTCATGAAGACGCCGTACGCCAGCTTCTGGTAGTGCGGGTACCGCTGTTTTGTTGGCGTGAGGACCTCACTGAGGTAGTAGATTGGGCGTTGTACCCCGTGGACCTTGTTTTCCTCGGCTCGTTTGACCACAAGTACTGTACTGATCACTTGGTTGGTGGTGGAGATATACAGCAACAGCGGTTCCCTTTCTCGTGGGGTCACCAATACTGGCGAAGTGGATAGCAGGCGCTTGAGGTCTTCAAATGCTTCCTGCGCTTCGTTGGTCCACTCAAACTTTTCAGCTTTGCGGAGGAGTTGGTAGAAGGGCAGTGCCTTTTCACCCATCCGACTGATGAATCGACTGAGGGTCGCGATTCGCCCAGCCAGCTGCTGGATGCCCCTTATGTTTTTCGGCTTCTCCATGGCCAGTATGGCTTTTATTTTCTTCGGGTTTGCCTTGATTCCTCTCGCGGAGATGAGATACCCGAGTAGTTGCCCAGATGGTACGCCAAAGGCGCATTTGTTCAGATTGAGCTTGATCCGGTAGCGGTCAAGGTTGGTGAAGGTTTCGCGTAAATCGTCGATTAGGGAGGCTTCCTCCTTGGTCTTGATTACTATGTCATCGACATAGACTTGAATGTTGCGACCAAGTTGATCCTTGAGGCAAGCCTGCATGCACCGTTGGTAGGTGGCTCCTTGGTTTTTTAGCCCGAAAGGCATTGTGTTGTAGCAGAATACACCGAAGGGCATTGTAAATGCTGTTTTTTCTTGATCTTCCTCCTTCATTCGAATCTTATTATAGCCTGAGTAGGCGTCGAGGAAGCAGAGGCACTCGCATCCCGCGGTGGAGTCGATGATCTGGTCGATTCGTGGTAGCGGGAAGTGATCCTTTGGACAGTGCTTATTCAGAGAGGTGAAGTCCACGCACATCCGCAGGATATCCGTGTCTTTTTTTGGTGCTAGCACCGTGTTGGCGAGCCAAGTGCTTTCCTTGATCTCACGTATGAATTTGGCGTCAAGGAGTCTGTTGATCTCCATTCCGACTGCCTTTGCTCGTGGCTCAGATAATCGCCGGATTGTTTGCTTGACTGGCCTTGCGTCTGGGTTGACGTTGAGTGCGTGCTCGACTGAATTCCTTGGGAACTCCTGGCATGTCCGCTGGACACCAGGCGAAGATTTCCCAGTGCTCACGGAGGAATTCGACGAGCGCGAGTTCCTATGTGTGACTCAAGTTGTTGGCGATGAGGGCTGTCTTGGCGGGATCCGATGGGTGGACCTGCACTTTCTTTGTGTGCACCAATGAGTCGAAAGATAGATCGGGTGAACTTGGCCGGCTTAGGGGAGGAAGACTGTTGTCTGTCGACTCCTTTAGTCTCGCGAGTTCTTCCTGCATGCCGAAGGACTGGGAAATTCTGTTGAATTCCCTGTCACAACTATCGGATCTCTCGAAGCTCCCGTTGACTGTGATGACGCCATTGGGACCTGGCATTTTCATTTGTAGGTAGGCGCAGTGTGGTACTGCCATGAACCTGGTGAACGCGACACGTCCGAGGATGCAGTGGTACTATGAGGGCCAGTCGACGACCTCAAAGTCGATGTGCTCGCAACGAAAGTTTTTCGGCGTGTCAAAGATGACGTCGAGGTTGATTTTTCCCCGGGGATAAACGCCTTTTCCTGGGACGATGCCGTGGAATGCTGTGTCCGAGGCTTCTAGGCAAGTCAGAGGGATCCTCATTGCTCGCAAGGTACTCGCGAATATAAGGTTGATGCCGCTTCCGCCGTCCATGAAGACGCGGCTCATGTCGAAACCTCCGATTTGCGCCTCGAGTAGGAGGGGACAATGGCCTGGACGAGGTACTTGAGGCGGATGATCGCGTTTGTCGAAGGTGATGCAAGACTCGCTTCCGCTGAGGTACTCAGTGGTGGATGGTGGCGAGTTTGTGGCCAAGTTGACTTGGCGAGTGATGGCCTTCTGCACCCTGTTTGAGGGGCATCCTTTTTAGATCATCATGGTACCCATGGCTCGTGGGTATGGTTCGCATCCCTGGTGTTGGTCCAGCGCAGCTGCGTTTGGTGGTATTCCAAATGGTGGTGGCGGAGCGCCATGTGCCACGGCGCATGGAGCGGCTCCGTAGCCTTTTTCAACTGCACTGCGATTCATCCGAACCAATCCCTCATGTAGTTTGAGGAACTCACGGCAGTCCTTGAGGAGGTGGTTGGACTTCTTCTTTCCATCATGTTTGTTGATGTAGAAGTGCACCGTGCATGGCCCGGACAGTTTGTCTTCAATGGATGTCACGGGTGCCTCATCACGATTGCGGCGTTGCCACACTTGCGTGGTTTTCCCAGAGTCGCGGTATCCACCGCTGCGGTATCTGTTGTTGCGGTTATCGTCGCGTCTGTCGGCGTAGCCAGCTGCGACCATATTGACGTCATCGCGGTCATCGTAGATGCGCATGCGGCGTTTGCCCCGGCGGTCGCGTCTGCGCTCGAGTTCTGCCTCCTCGTCGGAGTGGACGTGATTTTTCACCGAATCTTCTCCATCGGCCCACCGATTCACGATTTCCATCAGGTGGTCGATGGTCTTGGGCTTTGAGCGGCCCAGCTCCTCTCTGAGCTCTATGCGGTGGGCGCCGCCGTTGAATGCATCAATCGCGCGATCCTCCGAGATGTTCTCTACGGATTTCTTGATGATGGACCACCTTTGGCTGTAGGAGCGTAGCGATTCGCCTGATCTTTGCTGGCAGCATCTCAGCTCTTCGATTGATGCAGGCCGCTTGTATGTGCCCTTGAAGTTGCGCACCAAGCTGTAAACCAGCTCATTCCAACTGCGAATGGATCCGTGTGGGAGGTTGTTGAGCCATGCTCGAGCGATGCCTTGCAGCTGTAGCTGTAGGCATTGCATGCCCGTGCTTCGACTGCCGCCGTGGAGCCTAACCGAGGAGATGTGGTCCTCCAGCCAGATCTTCGGGTCCTGTAGGCCGTCAAACTTCGGGTTCTCCGACGGGAGTTTAAACCCCTTGGGCATTCGCTTTTGCCTGATGGACCTGCTGAAGCATCTGGCGCCACAGAGCTCCACATCTTCCTCCTCCGAGTCAGTCGACCGAGCACGTCGTGCCCTTGATTTGTCGATCTTGCGCTACATGAGGTCATCACGCGCATCATAGTCGTGGTCGTGTCGTTGTGAGGGCGGCGTCGAGAAAGGTCGTGACTGTCGTCGCTGGATGAGGGCGAGGAGCAGCGCTTTGCCTTTTTTCGGCTCTGGTGTTGGTTCCTTCTCGAGGGCAGCTTCGACTAGTCCCAAGCCCGCGATCGTAGATCGGTGCATGGCGGCTCGGGGATCTCCAGCTGGCGGCTGGTTGTTGAGGAGGTACATGGTGGCTGCTGTCACCGCGGCCTGCGGCGTCTTGGGGACCACGTTGCCCCGTGTGTCGACTGTCATAGAGCTGAAGTCGAGGACCTTTGCAGCTTCTATGCGTTCTTGCTCGGTGAGATGAGCCATTTGAGATTGCCTCTTGTTTGCGAGGTACTCGTTGCCCTTTGAGGAGGATCCTCCGTGGGAGGAGAGCCCGGCACGTCGAAGGCTCGACTCGACTGCCACCTTTTTACGCGCCTCGAGTTACGCGATTGTTTGCACTTGGCGCTTGAATTCTTCCTCCAGGAGCCAGTGGTAGCCCATTAGCAGTTCTTGCAGAGATCCGAAGGGTAGAGGGTTTCCTCATAAGGCCTCGCGGCAGCGAGCCCACTCTTTTTCGTTGAGCCTGATCGCGACGCGCTCGCTGGTTTGCTCGTTTGTTATGGTTGGAGGTTCGATTGCTCCTCCATTGTTGACGGGGGTGCGATTGCCACCGTTGCCGCTGTTGGCCGGGTCGGTTTCGTTGCCACGGTTACCCGTATTGTCGCGGTTGGCGGAGGTGTCACCTGCGTTGATGACGGAGCACATGAAGTGATTGGGGAAGCTGCTGCTCCCGCAGCTCCCAGATCCGGAGCCGTAGGCCCCATCTTCAGTTGCCAAATCACTCAGATCGGATTCGCAAATGCTGTCGCTGACCGTGTTCTTGACTGTTGTCAGGGCGTTGAGCTCACTGAGTGTGTTGATCGATGGAGGGAACCACGATGCTGGGGCAATCGATGGCACCGTCGGCTGGCCGGGCATGCGAAGCGTGCCCATCTGACCAACTTGGAAGCGGAAGTTTCCGATCGCCAGGCTGATTCCATCGCCCACGGACTCGAAGGCCGGGCGAGTGGCTGGCGTGTGGACGGTGAAGTCGAACGCGCCGAAGAGCTGGCGAATCTCCGCTGTTGCGGAGTTATAGATCACGGTTGATGGGGCCGAAGAAGCCACAACATCAGCACTCCCACTTGCCACAGACGGCGCCAATTGACGAGGGTTTAACTCATCAATGCCTATTTTTATGGACTTGGGTTTTGGAGAATGAGGGAGCGCTGGAGACATCTATCGGCTAGCAAACAAGCACACAGGGGACTCAAAGATTTACCCAGGTTCAGGCCTCGTAGAAGTCCCTACTCCTACTTGTCTGCTCGTGGAATTATCAAAGGAATCGAGGATTACAATGGTGCGCAGATGCAATCTGGCGAGGGTTGTGGAAACTAGGGTTGCGTGTGTCCTCCTCGTCGCCCCCTCCTAGCCTTTATATAGATAGGCTAGGTCTCGGGTAGCAGGTCGAGTCGGTTACATGTTAGGGTTTTCTCTTTTGAACTTTCTATTTTTAGCTTCTTCTTGTTCTTCAAGCAATCGAGAGTCCGTAGGTTGCTTGAGTTCTTCATTTGGACCTTGGCGACACCGTGGCCTCTACGTATTCAGGCCGTATATACCAAGCTCGAGTACCTGTAGGGTATACCCATGTCACTTACTTCTAGGAGCAGAGATAGCGAGGAAATTAGGAGCCAGTACGGCCCGAATCTACACTGATAATAGCCTTATGGCAAAGGTAGTATCCAGCAACAAAGTTGATACTGAATATATTCACTAGAATACCAGAGACACTCTGGCAAAGATTTTAAATATTGTTAAGGAAACAAAAGCTAGTGTCAATCACATTAGCAGAGAAGAAAACAATGTAGCCCACTTTTGTGCACACAAGGTACAGAGAAACCTCTCTATTGTACCTATCTATACTTGCTTGGCAACATAGCATTCTAGAGATTCCTGCCTATGGCTAGATTTCTTTAGAAACTCAAACTGGCAGGATTTTATAATTCATGATGTAATCTGTTGTTGAGCAATATTAATTTTTGGTGCCTCTGGCACCATCTTTGCTTCAAAAAAGAAAAAAAAAGAGCCAAACACGCTACTATAAGGTCACATTCACTGCTTTGAGTTTTTCATCGGCGCCAACGAAAGGTGCGAGGGATAGAGGATAAGCCCTCCATCGTTTCTCTCCACAAAACAGATTCAATGTCTGGAAATCCAACAGCCACGAGCCCGGGGGCGTCGCTCGCCGAGGCTCCGGCTCCGATGCCCGTGCCCGCCGGCGGCGGCTGCGAGCGCGGCCTGTCCGTGTCGCAGGCCATGTCCAAGGTCATGGAGAAGGGCAAGGTACGTAGGCACGTACATAACAGTAGTACATAGGCGGCGATATCAATGGACGGGTCGTGCCGATGTTTGTACCGTTACCCCAAGCCACGCGTATGTACGTGCATGCAGACGGTGTTCATCCCGTACATCACCGCCGGCGACCCCGACCTGGCGACGACGGCGGCGGCGCTGAGGCTCCTCGACTCCTTGGGCGCCGACGTCGTCGAGCTCGGCATGCCGTTCTCGGACCCTCTGTCGACGGGGCCGTCATCCAAGCCTCCGCGGCGCGCGCACTCGCCGTGGGCGCCACGTCCGACGCCATTATGGCTATGCTGAAAGAGGTTACGCCGGAGCTGTCCTGCCCAGTGGTGATCTACTCTTACTCCAGCCCCATTGCGGAGCAAGGGACGGCGAGCTTTGCCGCCGCGGTCAGGGAAGCCGGCGCCAAAGGTATATTATGTTGCCGATTGCATATCACGGCTAATCAAACCCACACATATTTCAGTAGCTAGAGTTAATTACATTACTCGCGTTCTTAAGTACGCTATCACACTGATGATACTCCATCTGCATTATAAGCTAAACTGGAATTTTTTTCAGCTTCTACTTCTTTTAATGATTATATTATATGCATGCAATATTTCCATCTGCATCTTAATCCTTGTAACCTATGTTCATCTTATCTACGGAAGAGCTACTTCATCCGCACTAATTACATGTGTTCCATCCAGGTCTCATAGTGCCTGATCTTCCTTACGCTGAGACAAGTGCTTTCAGAGATGAAGCCATTAAGAACGATCTAGAGCTGGTAACTGCAAGTCCCTTAGTTCAACCATATGTCCATATTACAACATATAGTACTCCCTCCGTCTCAAAACAGATGTCGAAAATTTGTCTAAATTTAGATGTATCTATATACTAATATAAATAGTATTTTGATACATTCAAATTTAAAAAAGTTTGTGACATATTGAAACGGAGGGAGTACTTAGTATCACCACTCACCACCATGATTTATTGAAGAAAATCAAGTTTAGTAACACCAGAAATTGTTTATTGAAGATTGAATTTATCTTTGCAGGTGCTACTTACAACACCATCTACACCGGCAGAGAGGATGAAGGAGATCACTGAAGCTTCAGGAGGTTTTGTTTACCTTGTAAGTGCCTTCTAATTAAATGGATGCATATATATATATATATATATATATATATATATATATATATATATATATATATATATATATATATATATATATATATATATATATATATATAATATTCATACACCCACACGTGTTTCACACTATATAGGCTGTATCTACCATACCGGAAGGTATGTACGCGTAGTATGAAGTATATAAGAATATTTGGGCAGTATATATACTACTTTTTTGGTAGTATGTAATTTTTATTCACATATTCCTTTTGTACGTACAAATATGACGGTATTTTACATATATAGTGCAAACTATGGGTGTATTTGCAATTTTTTCACCAAACTTGCTTGGAAGTATCTTAGATATAGTATATGAACATACTCAAACAGATAAAGTATTACAAATACTTCCGTAAGGCAGTATATGAGACGTGGGTGTAGTTACACCCGGGAGTAAGAAGTATTTTTTCTATATATATATATATATATATATATGAACCATATATAATTGGTTATAAACCAGGTATATGACAACTAATATCACAATTAACCATATTATGCAGGTAAGTATCGATGGAGTTACAGGTGCTCGCACAAACGTGAACCCTCGTGTCGAGAGTCTTCTTAAGGAGATTAAGGAGGTTTGCAGAATTTTCCCGTTTGGGCTCCTTTGATTTATAGGATTTCTAAATGATTTGTATAAGATTGAGATCCTATGAAAAATTTCCTACAGAAACCAGTTGGTTCATTGTATCAAATCCCATACGAAATAATTCTATAGAAATCTTTTAGTGTAAAGGATCATAGGAAAAAAGCATGAGGCTGAACCTCATGGAAAATTCGTTCACCATAATAAAAAAGAATCGTTCTTTCCATAGAATTCGACCAGACATGATATTCAAGTCCTATAAACTTTTATATTCCTACACTTTTTCTATCCTAGTATGAATCAAAGGAGACCTTACGTGGTCAGTACGGTTCATGTCCTATAATGCCAATATGGTTCCTATATTGCTTGCAGGTAACGGACAAGGCAGTGGCTGTTGGGTATGGAATATCGACCCCTGACCATGTTAAGCAGGTATAAATAACCTTTCTATTAATGCTAGACAGGAAGATTCACCATAAATTGGTGTTTGATATACTCCGTACCAGTATCAAAAGTTAACACGATAATTAATTAAGTTGTTGTGCATCAAATGCAAACTTCCACAGATTGCAGAGTGGGGTGCAGATGGAGTGATCATTGGCAGTGCGATGGTGAAGCAGTTGGGTGAAGCGGCTACTCCAGAAGAAGGGTTGAAAAGGTTGGAAGTGTACGTCAGGAGTTTGAAGGATGCACTGCCATAATATGTGAATAGATAAGCGCGATTAGTTAACTTGATTGGGAAGTGGTTAAAATATGAGCAGGGCCCATGAAGCTACCGATTACTCCTTCCTATTCCGGAATAAGTGTCACAAATTTGTCTAGACGCATGTATCTAAACATCTTTTAATACGTAGATGACAAATTTTCGACATTTTTATATGTCAAAAAATACAATTTATGCGCTTGTCTTAATGATTCGCAGGCGGTAAGCCGCGTTCATGTCCTCAATACAATTAAGAATATTTGTTTCAGGATTCTCACCTCAAAGCGATAATTAATTAATCAAGAATGTGAATAAATGGTGTTTGGTTTGAGGGTCCGGAAGTTGAACTGACTATTGCACTTTTAGGACGTGTATGCTTGATCGGGACAATATTTCCCGGTTTAGGGACTTGGCTAAGCAGAAGTTGTATGAGGGAGATTGAGCCTGAGACTGTATGGGCGTTTTGTTTGGTCTCCCACGGAGTGGTTGTTGTATGAGGTCAACACTTATGTCCACTTTGTTTGGTTGTCTAGAATAGGCTCGGTTGATACAAAGCACCACGTGTGACAGCCCCATACGACCCGATATGGTTACCTCACACCATATGTGGTGAGCTTACCAGCAAATAGTTCAGGGTTTAACGTCTTACATGCGATCACACGATTTAGAACAACATGTTGCACACAATCAGACCAGGCCGATGATAATGAAAGTTTTTTGTCATAATTTTGCCGTGCAGAGCTGCAACTTGTTGAGTTGCAAGGTTTGGAGTTGCAACCTGTTAAGCATCAACCTATGGTCGATCAACCTATTTAGTTGCAAAATGTGGAGTACCTTGTGTTAAGAACTCCGAAAAAGATTTTGTGCGCCTCCTCTAGAGTCTTAATCCATTTATGGAGGTTGTATTTGTTACCCGTCACTTGTTCGCTGCAATCCTCCCATGTCTTAGATATTCCCGATTCCTTGTCATAGTACACCACATACCAGTTGTATTTGTAGCGACATAGAACATGTGCAACATAAGTATCACAAGTAAAGTAGCAAATCAAGTTCATAACACAAGCTAATCAACATAAACAACTTAAGCATGCATGATCATATGGGAAAAATCACCAGTGGTTCAATCTAACAAGCCAGTGTGATCCTACCGATCACACTAACTTCTACGATGTCATCCTACCACCATATTAAAAGGAGTGTAATCCTACCACCACAAGTTCTCCATCATATGAGGGATTAGTATATACCACCTCACAATAAATAAGCCTTTGAATATGTTTTCGTCGAGTCCTAGCTACATCAAAATATACAACCAGCAAGTTCATCTTCATCATGCACGCATGTCACATCCCAAAATTCTCCTAATTTTGGAATGTGAAATAAATAAAATAAATTGGTTGAATTGTTTGACTTTGTTGAGATTTCTCAAAGAAAAGAAACCTTCTTATTTGATTTTCCTTCAAGATTGAATTTAGAAATTTGTATGAGATTGCATAAACATGACTATCCAACTTGATTGTGTTTTACTTAAACCAAATCTCAAAAGATTAATCCAACCATACATGGAAATATTAAAGAGAGGGAATAAAATGACTTTTCCAAATTATGGTGGTGTGATATTCAAATTTTTCCTATTTGACCCTTTAAGTCTCTACTTCAATTTGTGAAACCATTCTAGATGTTTTTCATCACTTGCTTGAAAAGAGAGAAGATAAAATGACATCTTCATTTTCATTGGATGCTAAAAACTATGTTCTTTTATGTTATATGGCTGAACTTGTTGTTTTGGGCATTTGTGGCATTGCGTGTCATGATTGAGTGGTTAAAATAAAACATAAGAAATTATTTAAAAATATTGCATAGTAGCCATATATGGCCAATTGCATAAAACCCTAATTTGTATTCTGTTGGACATGAAAGAGTTTCCTAGTGTCCTAAAATATTCCTATCAATTTTATGAGTCAACGGAATTTGGTTTGGATCAAATTGGATATGTGAATATAATTCTACAAAAGAAATCATAAAAAAGAAAACACAAAATGAATAAAGAAAAAAGAAAGAGAACAACCAGCTGAGCCAGCCAACCAGAGCAGTCTAGCCGGCCCATCACCCACCTACCACCCACCTGGCCCTTCCCTCCTCTCTTCCGCTCGCACCCGCACATCGCTCAGCAGCCCACGATCGGCCTAGCAAACGGCCTAGCTCAAGACCACTGAATGGCAGAAGCAGCCCACCCGGAGTAACCCCTCCGCCCCTTGTTTTTTCCCTTTCCCTACTTTCACTGCCATGTGGGGCCCTCCTCTTCTTATTCCCCACGGTGAAGAGCATGTTCTCCTCACAACTGCGCCCAACCGCCACGATTTCCATCGATTTCCACTGCAATCTCCCTCCTATGCAAACCATCATCCCTATTTAAACCCCCGCCTCCGAATCAAATCGTTTTTTTGAAATCGCCAAACCCTAGAGCCTCACGGTGGAGCTCCCAATATCGCCACCACTGACGCCCAAATCGAATCGAAGCACGAGGTTCGATCCCTCCCGTCCCCTATTCTCCATCCTATTCTCTTTCACGACCATCGCCGTTTCGCCCTAACCTTTTTCCCCATTCCCTAGGTCACCAGAGCGCCTAGTACCAGCCACCGAAGCTCTGCAGCTGCCCGGCGCCTCTAGCCGGACTTTTTCACCGTTCCAAGAAGAGGAGATAGAGGAAGAGGACGCCATAGAGTTCACCGTGTCGCACCACGCCTCGTCATCCAGTCCACCATTGAAGAGCATCTCCCACCACCGCCACCCGAGCCCGCTGCCAGCATCCACCACCGCTATTGTTGAACTCACCGGTGAGCACCGCAGGGACGAGCTCCTATCCATCCGATCCATTTCCAATGCCCCGGATTAGATTGAATCAGTGAAGGGGTACCCGCCAGTGAGGTGCTGCCACCTTGCTAGTCACGTCGTCACCCGAGTCATCGGCCACTCAGTGTGCTGAGCCAATCAGAGCGCACCATGTGTCGCATATGTTGGTTGAGTGTGTAATTCAGTTTTAAAATTGCCAGAAAATGTATTAACTTTGTAAAATTCATATAAAATTGAATATTGATCAGAAAATGCAACTAAGATATCCCTGGATTCACAAAAAATGTGTAGAATTTTATTCTGTAATAACATTTACACTTTGCCCAATGAGTATTTTCTGGATTATTTAAATCTATTTAATGGTAATTAATTCATAGACAAATATCCACAACTCCAAATTTAGCAAATTTGATGTCTATGGATTCAGAAAATTGTAAGCTATGCCACTGTAGCATTATTGCAATTTGTCATAGTACAAAATAATGATATATGATTAAATATCTTAATTTAGTATTTGGCAATAAATTTTATTCTACAAATCATTTTAAGGTGAAACCAGTGGCAAATGAAAGCTATGAACAATATCTATCTAGTAGAATGGTTTATAAAATTTTATAAAACTATATTGTAGGGAAAGTATTCTGATTCCATTAATGCCTATTAAAAGCCTATTTTATTTAATAGAAAAATGTTTATGAGGAGCTTTTAAACTTATTTTGTTTTCTAGCATGCATGCATACTGTTTTGATGTGTTTGTACTGCTATATGATTTATTCCAATTATCCTTTTCCGTGATAGATTGTCTGGAGTGTGATTATTGCGATTGTGACGAGTGTTTGAACAAGAACATCGACTAAAGGCAAGTGTCACTATCATAAATCCGGTTGGAAATATGCCCTAGACACAAATAATAATAATGTCTATTATCATATTTCATAAAATTTATAATTAAGTTTTATATCATGCTATAACTATATTGAGTGGAAACATCAATACACGTGTGATATATAAACAACCAGGGGTTCCCAGTGAAACTCTAGTCACTGGTTCATTGGTCAATATATGATCAAGTTTCCTGATCATGTGGCATTTATGCTAATTGAAAATGGAGTCAACTCATTCTGCGAATGAGATGATGAACCAATACTCAACCTAAACATCGTGAACCGGTCATATCACGAAGTTCAAGTTACGATGATTAGAAATGGATCATCGTAGACTATTCCTTAGACCATGAGGCTATATCAATCACTGTCTCCCGAGAGTGCTTAGGTAGCATCAAGTGCCACTTGGTAATACAGTGGTTATAAAGGTGTGTTCAGGTACTCGGAGTAAACCGTAGAGGCAATATATATCAAGAGCGGGATTTGTCCGTCCACGTGATGGAAAGATACTTAAGGGTCCACTTGGAGAAGTTATATCCAATAGCGGTGCAGAGTGTGATTTGATCACAGGGATATCACTTGTTGGAACGAGTCAAGTAGCATTGTTCGGTAATGAGATTGAACACGACATCGTGATGTCATTGATCAGATCTTGGGAAATGCAAGTATCGAGAGTCAAAGGGAATAAGACACGACCATCCCGGTTCAAACGACGAAAGATATTCGTGGAACGCCCCGGGGTCATATGGCCATCTAGGTCCCTTTGTTGATCATTGGTCCAGGAGTGTCCCAACCATGTATGGAGTGTTCCCGAACCGTAGGGTATCACGCTTAAGGGTTTGATGATGCTTAGAGAGTGTTTATAGGATCGGAAGAATCGCCGAAGAATAGTAGAGAGAAAACCAGAAGGGTTTCGGTATGTCCGGAGGATATACGGAGTGGAGGTGGAAGGTGTTCCATAGCCACAAAGATTGAATAATATGTGAATGAATGTTAAATATTGATTTAATAATTTATTCATAATTATTTAATAAAGAGAAAATATATTTAAAAGGTCAAAAGGCTTAATGGGCCAATTCACGGAGGGGAAAGGGCCCAAGAGGGGGTCGTACCCCTAGGAGGGGCCAAGGGGCTTGGCTGGCGGCCCTAATGGGCCTTCCCCATGTGGGGCCCATGGTGGGGGCTGGCCGGCGGCGCCTTCCCCCACCTCCTCCTCCTTTAGTCCCACCCCGAGATTTTGAGGGAGGTAATACCTCCCCTTCCCCTATATATAGTGGGGGTATTTGGCCAGATAAATACGCACAATATTCAATAAAGGTCTTCTCAATTTTGGGAAGACCTCCAATTGATATTCTCTCGCTCTCTCATGACCGTGGTCCCAAGTTCAGACTGCGCGAACAAGAGATATCTTCACCGTGGAGCGCCGTCACGCTGCGGGATTCGGATCCAGGAGCTCTACCTCCGCAACTACTGCTGGATCAGAGAAGTGGGAGTCATCTTCAGGCACCGGACATGTGTAACTCCCCGCGAGGTGTCACACTTGAGGCACTCAAGTCGTTGGAGCCACAGGAGCGCAAGGACTTTATCACGACCTTGAGGTCGGCTTCAGCTCGTCTACATCAACCATGCTCTCCTGAGCGTTGACAACGCTTTTCGGTCTTCAAGGATAAGTTCGCGAAAAGCCCCTCCCGTTACTGTATTACTAATAGATCGGTCCCGGCAGCATCAGGGGTTCAGGTGCGTAGGGTAAAAATTATTATTTTCATACGCGGAACCCCTACAGTGGTATGAGAGATAGATCTATGCGTAGTAATGCTAGTACGGGTAGAACACACGAGATGTAGCGTGTGTGCGTTGATCTTTTAGTTGTTACCCTCCCACGTGTACTTGTGTATACCACAGTAATGTTTGATGAAGCGGCCCCCAACCGACTTTACACGTTCATTCGTGAGACTGGTCCATGCTTGACATATAGCTTGTACCGTATAAAAGTGGCTTAGGGAGTGTCCGTCTCTCTCGCATTAGTTGGTATATCATTTGCAATGGAGTACCCCGAAAGGAGTGTAGTAGAGACAACTACTTGATCAGCGTTGTGCTGAAAATTTGTAGGTAAGAACGGTTCTTGTGCGAAAGCCCATTCAGCCACGTAAAACATGCAAAGATAAAGTAGAGACGTCTAACTTTGTTTTGCAGGGAGTGTTTCTTTGTGATATGGTTGTGGCAAAGGTAAAGTGATTACCTTATGTTACGTAGTAGTAGATAGTCACGGAGGTGACGTACTACCACGTCGGAAAGACAACGGTACCCTGGTGTCTACGGCGCCGGAACCCTGGCGCCGGAATCCGGTGACGATGGATGGAGATCATGACGTGAAGGACCATATCACATCGCATTTAAATTCAATGTTATTGTTTGTATATCTTATTGTGTGCTAGTATTAGATACTCTACGGTATCCTAACAAGATGATCCTTGTTAAAATTATCAATAATTGTTCCCCCTTAGTGTGCACCACCAAGAAAGTTTTTCGGTATGAGGTGACCGAGGGTGACTAGGTGTCAGACATATCTATGTTCGCATAGAGTGGGTGTAAGCCATGTTGCACATCGAATACACTAAGGTTGAGTTGGCGAGCCTAGCACATTACAGAGACGTGGCCTCGGAACGCGGATGGTCGAAAGATCGAGCACGAGTCGCATGAATGATGTGAGTGATGTTTAGCGTCCACCCTTGAACCCACATTGATGGCCGTGATGATCGGGAGAGATGTGGCTGAAAGGGGTCGTGTTATCACTAGGAACCCTTCTGGGGATAGGTGTTTCTGAGTAGAGTTATTATTAACTCATTTAATTATAAACTTAGTCTAAATTCCTTTTGCAATTATAAATGTAGAGATGGCTCACCGTGAAGCTTACTTTGTCATTCATGAATGGGTAATGGGTGAGAAACTTAGACTTGATGGATCCAACTTCCCTAGTTGGCTTGTGCGCCTGAATGATCTCCTTACTAGGAATCATGTGGTAGAATACATATGTCGCACAATGGATTTGACTGAGCCAGACCACTATGAGACCCCGCAAGAGCTAGCAGACCGCTACTACCATCAATAGATGTCCACCTACATTCAGATAATAATGCGTTATGGGATTGTGGATGAACTCCATCCGCTCATGGGTGATCTTGATCCATATTCGATGGTGGATTAGCTGAGAGTAGAGTTCATAAGCCATGTGCGCATGTGGAAGCACGAGCTGCTTGGAGAGTTCCTTTCCATACAGATGGAGGAGCACACATGTCTGAAGGGTCACTTGGAGCGCATGCTTGATGCACACATGAGACTGGTTCACTTCATGGACTACTGGATAGATGATCCGTTTGCGATAGGCGTGCTGCTTCGATCGTTGCCTCCCAGCTACAAAGGACATGTCTGCAGTAGCATCATGAGTGGTGATACGGAAACATTGGATTTCCAAGAGTTCATATCATGCTTCAGGAACGTAAAGGTTGAACCAATCACCGGTGAGGTCATCGATGACAAAGGTATATATTTGATATACAATTTTATAAATGTTATAATCTTGCAAACACATTTGTAGTGTTAATTATATTTGATACTTGTTCCATTTTACTAAAAACAGGTCCTTCTGCATGAGAGGTGCCTGCTGGAGAGGAGGTGACATGACGTGTTGATGGCGAGCATGATGGTGATGGCCAACGACACTCTCCCTCAATATTTATCATTTAGTTTATGTTTTAAGATGATTATTGTAATCAAAAGATTGTGAACTTCTTTAGTGTGTCTTACACTTTGTGAGACAGTTATTCATATCAGTTTGTAACAAATAGTTGTTCCACTTTTATGAATGATTTATAGTTGTGTTCATATCTTGTTTGATTATATATGAATTATCCTTGTTGTTTGAAACTAATTGATAATACATGAACATTTGTAAAATATTGAAATGCCTTAAAATATCTAACTTTAATGATATTCATTAATGAATGAAACCATTGTTTAAATTCAAAGTTATATTGATAATATGTGAAAGACATTTGATTTCTTATCACATATAAATCATGCCTAATTTCGGCAAAATAACTTGAACACCGTGTATTACTTGAATACAAAGTGTTTAATGAATTGTTGAAATTAAATACATATTCGATGTATTGTGTTTTGACAAATGGTAATTATCATTATATGATTGTTTAAATGTGTAAAGAAGTTTACCAAAGGAAACATGAGTATGAAACTATTTGATATGATCAAATTATTTCATCAAACAAAGGGTACTAAAAGATAAAGGAGAATCTAATTACTACGATTTAATCAATAGTAATGGAATTCAACTTTATAAGAATGGCATAAAAGAAATTGTGGAATGCAAAGTGTTTTGAAATGTCAAAATGCAAAGCATCACAATGTGATATTAGATATCAAAATGGGTGAATAGATCGCGCCAAAATAAATCGTTGTAGTATATATGTAGAGACCATTAGTTAGATATAGTTAGCACTCAATTAGAAAATATAGTGAACCATCTGGATTCGTGAAAGAGGCTCCATATCTAGTATGAATCGTCGTGAAAGTTTTGGGGTTATTCGATATAACCAAAACAATAACGAATAACTCCTTGTAGAGTATTCATTGGAAACTTTGAATACGAAATCCATAGCTGAAACCAAAAGAGAAGCAAAATTCGTATTGCTTGGATTTTGATACATTTTTTAGAAAGTTCGCATTCAGTGATATTTCTCAATTATGAATCAAATGGAAGATAGTGAAAAACACGATGAGGATTCAAATCCCTGCATCAGAGTGTTGAGAAGCGCAACGGACAATGTTCCTGAACGATTCTCTTCACAAAGGAAAGAATCAATGATAATGATCATTGTGTTTTCCCCACAAGTGTTTTCACTACATAAAGTAGGATTCAAAATATAAACCATATCTTGTATGGAGACATTTGTGAATCATTTGTCATGATTCTTGTAATATTACATACCTACGAACTACTAAGGAAATAATGGTAAGCTAAAGTTATGAGAAATCCCATAGCCAAATTCACTTGAGATTAGAAAGCAATTCGTCGCTGAATCTCACAAGTAAAAGGGGTTACCTAGAATTTTCCCAAATGACTGCAAAGCCATAGTGGAAAAATGGGGTGAATGACAAAAGCACAATTTATCAAGTATTGGACGAATTCAAATGAATTTGATTCAAGTGTGCTAGAGGACTAGTGGATTTAAAACTAGTAAAAGTACTAGTGTCTCATAGTAAATCTCTCACTTTGATATTTGTTCAAAGGATTTTGAAATTGTTCAAAATAACGAGTAGATATGCAATTTGCATGAATTTGAGTGGGAGCTATGAAAGTCTTCCTAAAAAAATATGTGAATGACATATTTTTTAGTGGGAGCAGTATAAGTCTCAAATTCAAATATGTAGGAACATAGTTTGAGTAAGAGTAGTGACTCATACCCAAATATGTTAGAAACATATTTTGAGTGGGAGCTTATAGAGTGATTCTTAAGTGTGTTAAGAATAAAAGCGAAGTACCAATAAATAATGATTTATAAGGTGTAGAAGTTGATAATAAGTATATTATGATATTATTTAGTGTTCCTTAAGGGATTCTGAAAAGGGTTTGAGAATATAAGTTAATTAAGGAACTGGTCCTTAATAACTCAAATTAGGAATAGTATTAAGTTTAACATCAATGGTTGAAAGAAAGAAAATGATGATCATCATCCACTATGTTGAGACATAGGTTCTATATTAGAAAACCATGATGATAACTTAACCTAATATATGATCCAATAAGGAATGTTTAAAAGTGATTAAGTTTGAATCACAGAACATTAAGCTAAGTTTATCCGCAGTGTCTAATAGAGAACTGTAGACATGTTTTCCAAATCCATGAAGGATGACATATCTTAAAACATAAAGGGTTATGTTATAAGAGAATATGTTGGAAACTCCTATAAATACCGATTAAAGTCAAGTAAGAAGCGAGGTGAACAAAACATCGAAAGTTGCACAGAGTGCACTAGTGTTTCGATGAATACATTTATAATAATAGATAGGGGTACCATCTAAAGTGTTGTATAATGTTATGGCGGGGCTAGTTCGCTTTTAACGTAGAATGATGTGTCCTAGGGCACAATGCCCATGAGAAAGCCCTCGAGGTTGATCTAAAGTCACTGTAGGCTCTTGGAATCAGGCCTCGTTCTGCTGCCATAGCGACGATGCATACACATAGATGTTATCATGTGATGATAAAGTATTAATGTCAATCAAGGTGACATTAGTAAGTTGTAAAGGATATGGGACTGTAAAGTACAGACCCAAGATCCAACCTCTTCCATGAGAAAGCATGTTCAGGGTACCGGATATGGAACCAATGATTAAGAACAAATGCAGCTAGTTTATTTGTACTCTAGTGCAAGTGGGAGAGTGTTGGAAATATGCCCTAGAGACAAATAGTAATAAGTTCTATTATCATATTTCATAAAGTTTATGATTAATTTTTATATCATGCTATAACTGTATTGAGTGGAAACATCAATACACGTGTGATATATAAACAACCATGGGTTCCTAGTGAAACACTAGTCACTGGTTCATTGGTGAAAAGATGATCAAGTTTCCTGATCATGTGGAATTTATGCCAGTTGGAAATGGACTCAACTCATTCTGAGAATGAGATGATGAACCAATACCAAACCTAAACATCGTGACCCGATCATGTCACAAAGTTCAAGTTATGATGATTAGAAATGGATCCTCGTAGACTATTCCTTAGACCGTGAGGCTATATCAATCACTGTGTCCCGAGAGTGCTTAGATAGCATCAAGCGCCACTTGGTAATACAGTGGTTATAAAGGTGTGTTCAGGTACTCGGAGGAAACCGTAGAGGCAATATATGTCAAGAGCGGGATTTGTCCATCCACATGACGGAAAGATACTTAAGGGCCCACTCGGAGAAGTTATATCCAATAGCTGCGCAGCGTGTGATTTGATCACAGGGATATCACTTGTCGGAAAGAGTCAAGTAGCATTGTTCGGTAACGAGATTGAACACAACATCATGATGTCATTGATCAGATCTTGGGCAATCCAAGTATCGAGAGACAAGGGGAATAAGACACGACCGTCCCGGTTCAAACGAAGAAATATCTTCATGGAACGCACAGGGGTCACATGGCCATCCAGGTCCCTCTGTTGATCATTGGTCCGGGAGTGTCCCGACCATGTCTAGAGTGTTCCCGAACCGTAGGGTATCACGCTTAAGGGTTTTATGATGCTTAGAGAGTGTTTATAGGATCGGAAGAATCGTCGAAGAATAGTAGAGAGAAAATCGGAAGGGTTTCGGTAAGTCCGGAGGATGTCCGGAGTGGAGGTGGAAGGTGTTCCATATCCATAGAGATTGAATAATATGTGAATGAATGTTAAATATCAATTTAATCATTTATTCATAATTATTTAATAAAGAGAAAATCAATTTAAAAGGTCAAAAGGCTTAATGGGCCAATCCGCGGAGGGGAAAGGGCCCAAGAGGGGGCCGCAGCCCTAGGAGGGGCCAAGGGGGTTGGCCAGTGGCCCTAATGGGCTTTCCCCACGTGGGGCCCATGGTGGGGGTTGGCCTGCGGCGCCTTCCCCCACCTCCTCCTCCTTTAGTCCCACCCCGGGACTTTGAGGGAGGTAGTACCTCCCCTTTCCCTATATATAGTGGGGGTATTTGGCCAGATAAATATACACATTATTCAATAAAGGTCTTCTCAATTTTGGGAAGACCTCCAATTTATATTCTCTCTCTCTCTCGTGACCGTGGTCACAAGTTCGGACTGCGCGAACGGGAGATATCTTCACCACGCAGCGCCGTCGCGCTGCGCGATTCGGATCCAGGAGCTCTACTTCCACAACTGCTGCTAGATCAGGGAAGCGGGATTCATCGTCAGGCACCAGACGTGTGTAACTCCCCGCGAGGTGTCACACTTGAGGCACTCAAGTCCTTGGAGCCACAGGAGCGCAAGGACTTCATCACGACCTTCAGGTCGGCTTCGGCTCGTCTACATCAACCACGCTCTCCTGAGCGTTGACAACGCTTTCAGTCTTCAAGGGTAAGTTCACGAAAAGCCCCTCCTATTACTGTATTACTAATAGATAGGTCCTGACAGCATTAGGGGTTCAGGGGCGTAGGGTAAAAATTATTGTTTTCATACGTAGAACCCCTACAAATCCCCTATTGTTTTACTATGAATTTAGATTTCAGTAGCTTTGCATGTATTGAAAATGTTTTACTTATATGCTATGCTATGGTGTGAGTACCCAATAGAATTTTCAAAGGTCTCCCAGTTGATTCCTTGATAGCCATCGTATTGTAGAATTGCTTAGCCATGCTATTAGTTACGTGGGTGGGTTTCATGATACATATGTGTATGAGAAAGATTGTGTTTTGCTGAAATGAAAAGCACTTAATCAATCAATCATCTGGGTGGAATGGCATAGATGGTCATGATTATGTTTCCATGTACAACCACATGTCATATGGGCTCTGACTTGACTGAGTAAGTTATGGGATCATGTCCTACCGTGACTAGCAGATGTAGGTGTGTATAGGATGGTACAGTCCGGGGCTAGGCTCATGATTATGTTTCCTCAAGGACTCGTCCTGGTCTTCTCTCAAAAGGGGTTGATTGGGTCTTGTGGGTAAAGTGTACTAGCCTCTGCATTTGGTTTAAGAACTAAGTACTTAGCCATGTCCCCGTTAATGGACAATTATGAGTAACTTCTCTTGACGCAGTTAAAAAGTATCATTCATTCTAATTTCTCTAATAAAACTTGATGGGTGAACATGTGTTTAGGAGCATACTAAGCTAAATTGTCTCGTTTCTACATGGGTTTATGCTGGTATGTCCTTAGAAGAATTGTTTTAGAGAATGAAATGTATTTTAAAAAGTAGGGAAAAGTTATATTGCTTTTATGCCAATGAGCCTGAAATCCACTAGCCAAAGTGTGCATGTATATGATAGGTTGCCAATTGTATCCACATAACAGTGACATCTTGCCAATACAATTAAAATGTATTGACCATTCATGGCTGCAACTTTTTATGTTGCAGGATATTCTGAGGACGAGTAAGGTTATCGTTTAGGTTGCGAATCTCCACTCAATGTGTTTCCTACGGTGTGATGGAGCTTTTATCTATTGTCTATTTTTTGAACTATGTTATTTGAGCTAGCTGTGAGCTATGCAACTTTGTAACATTTATATTCTTGGATCAATCGTTGTAATAATGTGACACATTGATACTCTTTTATTCATCGAAACTGTGTGTGCTAGCTAATAGATCCAAGGGACTAGCATGGTAAACACAGGATCCAATCTATAACGGGTTGGATCGCTTCAACGCACCACCACCAGCTCCATGACCAAGGAGACATCGTTACAGTAGTGTTTGGTCTGGAAGGTCATGAGCCATAGATGTCGGTGGTCCTCCACCATATACACAAAGTCGTTGCCCTAGGCCCTGTTGTCGAAGAGGTGGGTGAGCGCCACCATCAGAGCCTCAGGGCTGAAGCCGATGGCGCTCATGACATTGTCGTAGAGAGATGGATGCACATATGGGGGAAGCAGTGGTGATGGCGACCGACACCACTTTCACGGCCTCGGTCATGCAGGTGATGACGATGATGTCGTCCTCTCCTAGCAGTGACCTCTTTCTATTCTTAGAAGGATTGTAGCCAACAACAAAGGCTATAGTACTGTTGCCCGCGGCATTTGCACCAATGTCGGCACCACTACCACTAGCACCTACAGGATGATCGTTCTCACCCTCGTCATCAAGGACCACAGTCTCCAACTCCTGTGTCTGCACTTAGTTAAGGCTATGTGTTCCAAGAGGCTCACTATAACCCATGGCAAACCTGCCAGTGGCAAGGCCAAAGGATAAACTGGTCTGCATCAGCACATAGTTGGCGATTGGCTTGTTTAGGTGCTCGGCATACTTGGGGTGATCTTGAGATAGGGAGTGCAGGGAGGTTAGTGCTAGTTGGAACAAAATGAAGATTAGTGCGTGAACTCAAAACTAGTTCGTACTGAGATATGGCCCATCTGTACTCGTCCTCCAAGATGATGGTGCAACTCTCCTCATCCCAGCCAGCTCTACTAGGGTCTATTAGCTTGGACACATCAATCCACCTAGTCCTCCACTTACGTAGGTGGTTGTACACCTGCTGTGAAGAGACATCAATGCCACAAAACTCAAACACCTTCCTAGCAACAGTTTTCGAGTGCACCTCCTTGAACCCATTTCCTATCCTCAAGCCGAATGGTTCCTACTTCATGGTGTACTTCATCCCCTTATCATTTCATGTGTTGTGTCGAATTTTCTGATGGGTTCGTAGCATGTAAAACAAAAAAATTCTACCGCAAGAACGAACAAAACCCAGATCTAATCTAGATAAAAGCCAAGATCTAATCTATTAGACATGAGCAACGAGATAGATAGGAACTAACCCTCGTAGATCCGAAAGCGTTAACGAGATTAGATCTCGTGGTTGATGTGGTCGATCACTTGCCGATCTCAAGATCGTGTGGACGATCCTTCCGGCGTCTCGTTCCGGCAGCGCTTCCGCCGTCGGTCAAGTAGACGATCCTTCCGGCGCCGCGTTTCAGCAGCGCTTCCGCAGTCGGTCACACGTGCAGAGTCGAAGTAGACCTTCCTCTCCCCGTTCCAGCGAGCAGCAGAGGTAGTAGATCTTCTCCACGGAATCCCAGCAGCACGACGGCGTGGTGGTGGTGGTGGAGTAGAGAATTATGCAGGGCTTCGCCTATGCCTGTGCAGAAGAAAGGTGGAGGAGAAAGGCGGCAGAGATTGGGAGTTATCAGAGCTAGGGAGGAGGGGGCGTCCCTGCCCTTCTATTTATGGGGGGGAGGGCGCCTTGGGGAGGGGGAGTCCTACAAGGACTCCCCTCCTCTAGGCCGGCGGATTGGGGAGTGGGGGGAGGAGTCCTCCTCCCCCACGACTCCTAGTCTTGACCCACCAGGACTCCTTGATCGCTATCTTGATTTTCAAGCAAACTCCAAGATATATTCTAGAACCTTCCGGAACATTCCGAAACCTTCTAGAATCCTCATACAAACACTCCGGAACATTTCCTAACTCAAAAAATGATTCCCTATATATGAATCTTATTCTCCGGACCATTCCGGATCTCCTCGTGATGTCCCGAATCCAATCCGAGACTCCGAACAACATTCGGTCTCCAACGCATATTCCATATCTACTTAAAACAACTTCGAACCTTAAGTGTGTCACCCTACGGTTCGTGAATATGTAGACATGATAGAGACACATCTCCAATCAATAACCATCAGCGGGACCTTGAGATCCATAATGGCTCCCACGTACTCAACGATGAATTTGCGATCGATTGAACCACTAACATACGAAACTAATTCCCTTTGTCTCGCGATACTATACTTATCCGAGGTTTGATCGTCGGTATCTCCATACCTAGTTCTACCTCGTTACTGATAAGTACTCTTTACTCGTTCCGTGATATGTCATCCCTTGTGACCTAGTCACTTGCTTGCAAGCTAACTAGATGACATTCCACCGAGAGGGCCCAGAGCATATCTATCCGTCATATGGATGGACAAATCCCAATCTTGGTTCATGCGCTTCAACACATACTTTCAGAATACCCAATGACACTTTTATAACCACCCAGTTACGAAGCGGCGTTTGATGTCATCAAAGTATCCATCCGGTGATGGTGATTAACATAACCTCATGGTCGAAGGAATAGGTTACTATGTATTTGAAATCTTACAGCAATACGAACTTAATGACTTGATCTTATGCTACGCTTACTATGGGTGTGTGTCCATCACATCATTCTCCTAATGATATAACCTTGTTATTAATCACATCCAATGTCCATGATCAGGAAACCATGATCATCAATTAATCAACAAGCTAGTTCAACAAGAGGCTTACTAGGGACTCTTATATGTTTACAAAACACACATGTATTAGTGTTTCCTAATAATACAATTATAGCATGGGATGTAAACATTCATCATAAACACAAAGATATAATAATAATCACTTTTATTATTGCCTCTTGGGCATATCTCCAACAGTCTCCCACTTGCACTAGAGTCAATAATCTAGATTATATGGTAATATACCGAACACCCATGGCGTTCTGGTGTTGGTCATGCTTTGCCCTAGGGAGAGGTTTAGTCAATGGATCCGCCACATTCAAATCAGTGTGTACTTTGCAAATCTTTATGTCACCATCTCGGACATACTCGCGAATAGCGTGGAAACGTAGCTTGATGTGCTTCAGCTTGCTATGTGACCTTGGCTCCTGCGCATTAGCTATGGCACCTGTGTTGTCACAGTAGATGGCCATCGGGTCCAACGCACTGGGAACCACGCCGAGTTCAGTAATGAATTCCTTCATCCAAACGGATTCTTGTGCAGCCTCTGAAGCAGCTATGTATTCCGATTCAATTGAAGATTTCGCCACAACGCTTTGCTTTGCACTCCTCCAGCTCACTGCAGCACCATTCAAAATAAATACGTATCCCGACTGTGACTTTGAGTCATCCGGATCGGTGTTCCAACTAGCATCGGTGTAACCATTTACAACAAGCTGTTCATCACCTCCATAAGAAAGAACTATATCCTTATTCCTATTTAGGTACTTTAGGATATTCTCGACCGCTGTCCAGTGCTCCATTCCAGGATCACTTTGATATATGCTAGTAAAACTAACAGCATGTGCTATATCCGGTCTTGTACACAGCATAGCATACATGATAGAACCTATGGCCGAGGCATAGGGAATATTATTCATTTTCTCTCTATCTTCTGCCGTAGCTGGACTTTGAGTTTTACTCAAGGTCTTACCTGACAACATGGGCACGAACCCTTTCTTGCTATCTTCCATTCTAAACTTCTTTAGAACTTTGTCTAAGTATGTACTTTGTGAAAGCGCTATTAGTCGTCTTGATCTATCTCTATAAATCTTGATGCCTAGAATATATGCCGCTTCGCCAAGATCCTTCATTGAAAAACTATTATTCAAATAGGTTTTGACGCTATTAAGAAGTTCTATATCATTCCCAATCAACAATATGTCATCTACATATAGTACTAGGAATGCTACAGAGCTCCCACTCACTTTCTTGTAAATACAAGCTTCTCCATAAGTTTGTATAAATCCAAAGTTTTTGATTACTTTATCAAAACGTTGATTCCAACTCCGGGATGCTTGCTTCAGTCCATAAATGGAGCGCTGAAGTTTGCATACCTTGTTAGCATCTTTAGGATCGACAAAACCCTTGGGTTGTACCATATACAACTCTTCCTCAATGTCACCATTAAGGAACGCCGTTTTGACATCCATCTGCCAAATCTCATAATCGAAATATGCAGCAATTGCTAACAAAATCCTCACAGACTTTAGCTTCGCTACAGGTGAGAAAGTCTCATCATAGTCAACTCCTTGAATTTTTCGGAACCCTTTCGCGACAAGTCGAGCTTTATAGACGGTAACATTACCATCAGCATCTGTTTTTCTCTTGAAAATCCATTTGTTCTCGACAGCCTTACGGCCATCCGGTAAGTCCACCAAAGTCCACACTTGGTTTTCGTACATGGATCCCATTTCGGATTTCATGGCTTCTAGCCATTTGTCGGAATCTGGGCTCACCATAGCTTCTTCATACGTCACAGGGTCATCAGCGTTGTCCACCAACATGACGTTTAAGGCAGAGTCATACCAATCAGGAGTGGTACAAACCCTCGTTGAGCTGCGAGGTTCAGCAGTAACTTCGTTTGTAGTTTCATGATCATTATCATTAGCTTCCTCTCCAATTGGTGCAGGCGGCACAAAAACATCTTCCGGTGCTGCGCTACTCTCAAATCCGAGAGAAGGTTCAATAACCTCATCGAGTTCTACTTTCCTTCCAGTCACCTCCTTCAAGAGAAACTCCTTCTCAAGAAAGGATCCATTCTTGGCAACGAAAACTTTGCCTTCGGATCTATGATAGAAGGTATACCCAATTGTTTCTTTAGGGTATCCTATGAAGACACATTTCTCCGCTTTGGGTTCTAGCTTATCAGGTTGTAACTTCTTTACATATGCCTCGCAACCCCAAACTTTAAGGAACGACAACTTAGATTTCTTACCAAACCAAAATTCGTACGGTGTCGTTTCAACGGATTTAGATGGTGCCCTATTTAAAGTGAATGCGGCTGTCTCTAATGCATAGCCCCAAAATGATAACGGTAAATCTGTAAGAGACATCATAGATCGAACCATATCTAAGAGAGTTCGGTTACGACGTTCGGACACACCATTACGCTGTGGTGTTCCCGGCGGTGTCAACTGGGAAAGTATTCCACATTTCTTTAAATGCATGCCAAACTCATAACTCAGATATTCACCTCCGCGATCAGAACGTAGAAACTTAATCTTCTTGTTACGATGATTTTCCACTTCACTTTGAAATTCCTTAAACTTCTCGAAAGTTTCGGACTTATGTTTCATAAAGTAGACATACCCATATCTACTCAAGTCATCCGTGAAAGTGAGAACATAACGATATCCACCACGCGATGCTACACTCATTGGATCGCACACATCGGTATGTATTATTTCCAATAAGTCCGTAGCTCGCTCCATTGTACTAGAGAATGGAGTCTTAGTCATTTTTCCCATTAAACATGCTTCGCATCTTTCAAGTGATTCAAAATCAAGTGATTCAAAATCAAGTGATGCAAGAAGTCCATCAGAATGGAGTTTCTTCATACGCTTCACTCCAATGTGACCAAGACGACAGTGCCACATGTATGTAGAATTATCATTCAATTTAATTCGTTTAGCATCTATGTTGTGAACATGTGTATCACTACTATCGAGATTCAGTAAGAATAAACCATTCATCTCAGGTGCATTACCATAAAAGATATTACTCATATAAATCGAACAACCTTTATTCTCAGACTTAATAGAGTAACCGTCTCGCAATAAACAGGATCCAGATATAATGTTCATGCTTAACGCAGGCACCAAATAACAATTATTTAAATTTAAAACTAATCCCGAAGGTAGATGTAGAGGGAGCGTGCCGACGGCGATTACATCAACCTTGGAGCCATTTCCAACGCGCATCGTCACCTCATCTCTTGCTAGTCTTTGTTTATTCCGTAGCTCCTGTTTCGAGTTACAAATATGAGCAATCGAACCAGTATCAAATACCCAGGCACTACTACGATTACTAGTAAGATACACATCTATAACACATATATCAAATATACCTTTCTTCTTGATGTTGCCGTTCTTCAGATCCGCCAGGTACTTGGGGCAGTTACGCTTCCAGTGACCAGCACCCTTGCAGTAGAAGCACTCAGTTTCAGGCTTAGGACCAGCCTTGGGCTTCTTAGCAGGTGCGGCAGCTTTCTTGCTGTCCTTCTTGAAGTTGCCCTTGTTCTTAGGCTTTCCCTTTCTCTTGAAATTGGTGGTCTTATTGACCATCAACACTTGGTGCTCCTTCTTTATCTCCACTTCAGCAGTTTTCAGCATGGACGACAGTTCAGGCAACGTCTTGTTCATGCAGTGCATGTTGTAGTTCATCACAAAGTTCTTGTAACTTGGTGGCAGTGATTGAAGGAGCCGGTGAATCCCCAATTCATTAGGAATCGATATTCCCAACTCTTGGAGCTTCTTAGCGTACCCAGACATGGTGAGCATGTGCTCGCTAACGGAGCTTCCCTCTTCCATCTTACAGTTAAAGAATTTCTCGGAGGCCTCATAGCTCTCCATGGCCGCGCGAGTCTCAAAAATTAGCCTGAGCTCCTTAATGATCTCGAACGGGTCATGGTGCTCAAAACGCTGTTGGAGCTCCGCTTCTAAACCGTACAGGATGGCACACTGAACTGTGGAGTAATGATTCTTCCGAGTGGCGAAAAAATTCTTTTCGTCATCGGTGGCATTATCTGCAGGTGGGTCACCTAGCGGTGCATCGAGCACATAGGTCAACTGACCAGCCCTGAGGACGATCTTCAGTCCACGGAACCAGTCCGTGAAATTGCTTCCATTGTTTTTAAGCTTTTCTTTCTCTAGGAACACATTGAAATTGATGGAGGGGGTCGCCATAATCTACAACAATTTGCAAGTAGTTTAGACTAAGTTTATGACAAATTGAGTTCAAATTTAATTATTAAACTAACTAGGTGAACTCCCACTCAAAACAACATCCCTCACATTGTCTTAGTGATTACACGAACCAAGTCCACTACACCAAGTCCGATCTTCACGAGAGAAGATGTAGTTTCATCGGCGAACAATCTTCATGTTCATCATATCAATTATATGAATCATGCTCTACCTTTCGGTATTCCGTGTTCCGAGACCATGTATGTACATGCTAGGCTCGTCAAGGTAACCTTAGTTTCCGCATGTGCAAATCTGGCTTGCACCCGTTGTATGCACACGTAGAATCTATCACATCCGATCATCACGAGATGCTTCGAAACAACGAGTCTTAGCAACGGTGCCAACTAAGGGTGAACACTTTATTACTTGATATTTAGTGAGAGGGATCATCTTATAATGCTACCATCGCGATCTAAGCAATACAAGATGCATAAAGGATTAACATCACAGGCAATTCATAATTAGTGTGATATGATATGGCCTTTTCTTCTTGCGCCTTTGATCTCCATCTCCAAAGCACGAACATGATCTCCATCATCACCAGCATTGCGTCAAGGTCAGTGGCGCCGCTTCATGGTTGTCCATAATCACCAGCAACTATTACAACTACTTGGAATAAAGCTATTACAAGATGAATAGACTCGCAGGTCTTAACAGAATTAAAGACAACCATTAGGCTCCTGCCGGTTGCCATATTACAACAAGGATCATTGCATACATCAAATACAATCACAATCACATGTTGGCCATATCACATCACAAAACCCCTCCAAAAACAAGTTAGACGCCTCAAATTTTCTTTGCATGTTTTACGTGGTTTGGGGCTTTCGCATAAGACCGATCTTACCTACGAACAAGGACCACAACGTTGATACAAGTGTTGTCAAGATGCTCATTGTAAATTGAATCTTAACTATGGTGGGAGAGACAGACACCCGCAAAGCCACTTGTGCAAAGCAAGTTGCACGTCAAGCGTGGAGCAAGTCTCATGTGCGATGACATGTAATGTTAGCCCGAGCCGCTTCATCCCACCATGACGCAAGATGCAAAGTACACGCTAAGACACCGACAACAAAAGCATCAACTCCCACAAAAACATTGTGTTCTACTCGTGCAACAGATCTACGCATAGATACATCTCTGATACCACTGATGGGTTCGTAGCATGTAAAACAAAAAATTTGTACCGCAAGAACGAACAAAACCTAGATCTAATCTAGATAAAAGCCAAGATCTAATCTATTAGACATGAGCAACGAGATAGATAGGAACTAACCCTCGTAGATCCGAAAGCGTTAACGAGATTAGATCTCGTGGTTGATGTGGTCGATCACTTGCCGATCTCAAGATCGTGTGGACGATCCTTCCGGCATCGCGTTCCGGCAGCGCTTCCGCCGTCGGTCAAGTAGACGAGCCTTCCGGCGCCGCGTTTCGGCAGCGCTTCCGCAGTCGGTCACACATGCGGAGTCGAAGTAGACCTTCCTCTCCCTGTTCCAGCGAGCAGCGGAGGTAGTAGATCTTCTCCACGGAATCCCAGCAGCACGACGGCGTGGTGGTGGTGGTGGAGTAGAGAATTCTGCAGGGCTTCGCCTATGCCTATGCAAAAGAAAGGTGGAGGAGAAAGGCGGCAGAGATTGGGAGTTATGAGAGCTAGGGAGGAGGGGGCGCCCCTGCCCTTCTATTTAAGGGGGGAGGGCGCCTTGGGGAGGGGGAGTCCTACAAGGACTCCCCTCCTCTAGGCCGGCGGATTGGGGAGTGGGGGGAGGAGTCCTCCTCCCCCACGACTCCTAGTCTTGACCCACCAGGACTCCTTGATCCCTATCTTGATTTTCAAGCAAACTCCAAGATATCTTCTAGAACCTTCCGGAACATTCCGAAACCTTCTAGAATCCTCATACAAACACTCCGGAACATTTCCTAACTCAGAAAATGATTCCCTATATATGAATCTTATTCTCCGGACCATTCCGGATCTCCTCGTGATGTCCCGAATCCAATCCGAGACTCCGAACAACATTCGGTCTCCAACGCATATTCCATATCTACTTAAAACAACTTCGAACCTTAAGTGTGTCACCCTACGGTTCGTGAATATGTAGACATGATAGAGACACATCTCCAATCAATAACCATCAGCGGGACCTTGAGATCCATAATGGCTCCCACATACTCAACGATGACTTCGCGATCGATTGAACCACTTACATACGAAACTAATTCCCTTTGTCTCGCGATACTATACTTATCCGAGGTTTGATCGTCGGTATCTCCATACCTAGTTCTACCTCGTTACTGATAAGTACTCTTTACTCGTTCCGTGATATGTCATCCCTTGTGACCTAGTCACTTGCTTGCAAGCTAACTAGATGACATTCCACCGAGAGGGCCCAGAGCATATCTATCCGTCATATGGATGGATAAATCCCAATCTTGGTTCATGCGCTTCAACACATACTTTCAGAATACCCAATGACACTTTTATAACCACCCAGTTACGAAGCGGCGTTTGATGTCATCAAAGTATCCATCCGGTGATGGTGATTAACATAACCTCATGGTCGAAGGAATAGGTTACTATGTATTTGAAATCTTACAGCAATACGAACTTAATGACTTGATCTTATGCTACGCTTACTATGGGTGTGTGTACATCACATCATTCTCCTAATGATATAACCTTGTTATTAATCACATCCAAAGTCCATGATCAGGAAACCATGATCATCAATTAATCAACAAGCTAGTTCAACAAAAGGCTTACTAGGGACTCTTATATGTTTACAAAACACACATGTATTAGTGTTTCCTAATAATACAATTATAGCATGGGATGTAAACATTCATCATAAACACAAAGATATAATAATAATCACTTTTATTATTGCCTCTTGGGCATATCTCCAACATTTTCTAGCCTTGATGACCTTCTTCTTGGCCAAGATTGCGGAACCCTTTCTCTGCAATCTGCTCCAATGTGTATGAAGTTATGGAAGGCGCATACATGATCTCTATGCTTTGTAGATAGGTGAGCAACATATGATGGGGCTAGGGTTGGGTCTCAATAACAGAAGTCTCCTGAGAATCCAATAGGTCCTTGTTGAACTCATATGCCATCATGTCCTACATTGTTCACCAATAGAACTAAGAAATTTCAGAATAGTTCACTACAAATGACCACAAGAACCTATAACACATTAGCTATATTCAGATCTACTTCATTTGTAACCATTATCGACATCACTGTCGTTGCATAAATTAGGACCTAAGCAAAACAACCTACACATGAACACAATAGAAACGAGAAACGCTACCAAGCAACCTAAACATGCAATATGGCCAAATACAACGATCTATCACTACATTATGCAATTAACTAGGCATACTGCAATAGATCTACCACAATCTACAGTCAGGTCTACCATGTGCTACAAGATCAAAGCTACCGACTCTAGGGTTTGAAGAAACTCATCGGCATCGGAGGAGCGAAGCACATAGCCAATAAAGATCTCAGACTAGACCGCCTGTCATTGTCATCCTATAGCCACTGACGTCAATGACGCCATTTACATTCTCTTCAGCGAAGATCTTGGCAGGACAGAGAGCTCCAAATGGGGGAAAATGTGGCGCGGCATTTACCGGTGAGCCGAGCAATGATAAATAGGCCCTAAATCTGCAGGAGGTGATGAAATTTCTCCCGGGCACTTTTAGGGGAAAGCGGAATATTGCGCCATCACCGACCTTGCATGTGCGGAGAGTCGATTCCCTCCTTTTTGCACGTGCAGGACCTGTCCCCGTGGAAACGGCCGATTTCGGCGTTCCTCACCGTGCAGGCAAAAATGTGCTTTAAGGAGTGTACGGACCATGAATTTGGGATGGTCAATCGGCCTTATTTTTTTCTGCTAGATGCGAGAAGGTCCTCCGTTGGCAAGCAAACACACCCTTAGCTGTACTATTAGGCTTGGGTAGTAGAATATGTCGGTCCATATATTCATCAACACGTTCTTCATAAGTCTAATATAAAACAAAGTATTAGACCATGCACGCAATTTTCAGTGCTCTCTGACGGGGGTCTCTAATTCCCACTTGTTAACAAACAAGTCATGGTTTGGACATACCTCCATTCAAAATATTTGGAGCAAGAACTAAAAAGCCAAATATATAATCTTTTGCCAAAACTATTTACCAAAATATTATAATTTTGTTGAGTATACAATAATATAAATATTGGTCAAAGTAATAGGCTTGAAGGCTGTACTACCGTCCAATTCATCACTTCTTGGTGAATAGGGAGGGACTAAAGTTTAGGTAACTCCGGTTGTATGACATTATTGGGCGATTCCACCTAAATTTAATTTATACTAGACAACAAGCGCCCTTCACCGCCCCGCTTGCCTATCGTTGTCGTACCTTGTGTACGATCACATGTGCTTTGATCCATTACGCATCCAGGATGACACATGTACATCTAAAAGAGAAGTTGTTTTGTTGGCATGGTCGGTGGTTTGTGTATTTTTTTACATGAATGGTTTGTGTTTCTCCTATGGTTTTTTACACCGAACCGTTCAGTTTGGTTCCTTGGTGTATTTGAAAATTCGGGCCTCTAGTTTCGCTTACCGGTCGGTTCTGGATGAAAGAAGACGTTCGGTCTCGATTAAGACCGAACAAACCGGTGTTAAAAACGTAAAGGTGCTGTCAACAAGAAGACATCGACGATCCAAACAAAAAACTAAACATTTTTTGGAGGATCCACTGGTGGTTGGCGTTGTTTTATAGGAAGAGGTGGTCGTCGTACCTCTCGGGCGTCTGTGTCTTCCTGATCCAGCAAGATCGGCTGCCAATTGTTGCAGTCCGCAGAGGAGAGCGGGAGAGGAGAGTTGGGGAAAGGCCCGAAGTAGAGTGGGGGGAGGCCGGAGATTAGGGTGGGGAGGTTAAGGGGCATGTCATCCGGTATGTGCTGCAGAGTAAGCCTCTAGCGTGGGAGCGAGGCAGGTTTGCAGCGGCACAGTGGTGAAGGCGGCGCACATCGAGGTATCGAGAGCGAGAGTGTGAGAGAAACAGAGGGATCGTGGACTTGTGGCATATCTCCTGGACAAATTGATTTTCGGTGGTTTGGGTACCCGAGGCTCTGTACCCAACTTTCCGCACTAAGTTCGGTTCTGCAAACATGACAACTGAATTTAGTACAGATTATTTTGGTTCCGGTCAAATCGGTTTCGATCTAGGTTCTTTTGGTTCGGTAATTCGGTTCTCGATTTGTATTCTCACCCCTAGGCATGTGTAAGAGTTGTTTTGTGGTACCCTCAAATTAATAAGAGCCATCCATTTTGGTGGATCTAAAGGCCCATATTAATTTATACTAGTGCTAAAAATTGGACTAGTACAATTTATACTAATAAAGAAATGAGGACAAATTCTGATTAATTTGATTTCAAAGGCTATTGGTCGACTACTTGCTATTTATTGCTCAGCGTTGGCAGGAAAGTTCGTCGTGCCGTCAACTCTTTTAGCCTATCAAAACCATCTTGAGCACCTCTGCCCTGGTCGGCGACCCGGCGTTGCCCTGAGATCGTAGCGATGACTTGGACTCTGGCAATGGCCACGAGACACGAGCCATGCGCTGCGTTCGGCACCCTCGCGTAGGGACGACACCGTCTGAGCACCGTTCCCAGCGCTGGCCACTCGCACAGCCTGTCCATCCGCTCGGCAGCCGACGTCACCACCCGCCGAGGCGGCTCCCACCGCATGTACGTGACTCTGCGCGCGTGCAAGTCTATGGCCCACCGGTCTGCCGGCTCCAAGTCCACTGCTAGCTCACGGCGGCGCACCAGTCTGTCGGCGCCAAGCCCACCGCTAGCTGCGGATCGCCGGAGGGCTCGAACTCCACTCACAACATCACGCCGCCGACTGGCCTTGGACCATGACGCAGTCTCGCTTGGAGGGGGGCGCAGGTCCCAGACGTGCGCCGTCCTATTGTTGGAGCTGGACCCGCCATGTCCATGTCCAATGACCGGTGCGAGAATCCGTGGAGTTGATCGTGGGGATCAGGAACAATAACTGTTACGAGAAATGTCTAAATTGCCCACATCTATTAACCATTGGATCTATTTTATACTACTCCCCATCCTTACGGTAGTAAAAGGTACCATAAAAAGAGCCCATGTGTATTACTTTTCTTTAATGCCTACATTTTTTTTGTTGAACATAATGCCTACATGTTTTGTTACTTCTACCTAAAAGCATGTGATCCCCGTGACCGGTTTTAGTCTTGTATGTGGTCTGATTACTCTATGTGTTCAGTCTGTTAACCTTTACTTATCTTGATTAGCTATGATGCACAGATATTTAAAATTACAGTGAGCGAAATATGGGAGCCGAGTATACATTTTAAGGTGAGGTTCTGAATCTCCATTGTTGTGTTAAAAACTGGGTTAGCCGGGATTCCTTGTCGTCGTGACACTGGTATGAACTCCTATGGTTTTTAGCTTTTGGTACGACATAAATATAATCCATGAACCCTGAGAGTAGGGCATCTGACGTGCTATAAAAAAAATCACCGAGAGGGCAAAGCGATGCGATGTTGTGCTCTGGAATGATTCTTATTCTCAAATCTCAGTTAGGACATTTCGAAAAAGTACTGCGAGGTAAGATCCTTTTATACCAACAAAAACATGTCGGTGATATGAAATCTAAAAAAGGTTATACCAATAAACCTAGCGGCTAAGGTATCCACAGAAGAAATATTCAGAGATGCATCGGTGCTCATAGGTACAGAAAATGAAGCATGTGTGTAGGCAAAAACTCTATTAGAATGACACAGTACAGTTATAGGGCAAATGTAGTTTGATTACGGGATTCGTAGCAAGCAGATAACCTTCATATAGATGACGAGGTGGTGTTTTGGCTCCCATGTGCAAATGACCCCATTATGAAAATGCATAAAAAATAAAATTTGAATTCTGAAAAAAATCTGAACAAAAAATTGTCATGTACATCCGGATATTCTATGTTGGTACACAAGTTTTCAGAAAAAATGAATATTTTATGTGGCTTGTGTGAAAAGATAAAAATCATGAATAAATACGTTGGAGCACTGAAATTTGTCTTTTTTACATGGGGCACCTAAAATTTTCTTTTCACCTGCAAACTTGTGTACGAAGATATAATGTCCGAAGGTAAATGCAAATATTTTCTCTGAATTTTTTGACATTTTAAAGGGAAATACATTTATGCTTGTACAAGCGGGTACGGATCTATCTGACCGTTTAGATGGTAGAATTTGCTTTGAGATCCAGAAGCTGATACTTGCTAGAGCTAGTTTTATCTATTTTCTGTAATTCGGTATGGAGGAGGGAATCCTAGGAAAGGTGAGTCAAGCCCCAGAAAAAACGGAAAAGGTATAGAGAGGGTCATAAGGCATAGCCTTTTTCTGAGCACATAGCATCTGACACGAGGCCAATCCATCTACTCTTCCTCTCCCTATCTTCTTCTTCCGGGTATCGTCTTCCTCCTCCCATCCATGCTCCTGGCTCCCTCATTCATCGAGGTCGGATAGATTGTTAGCTTTGCGACAATCAAATAACAAAGAACAATAAAGGAATCACAGCAAGAGGGACACAGATTTAACATGGAACAACCTCTCCAACAAAGAGAGGAAAAAACCACGGGCGCCAGCCAGCGAAACTTCACTATAACGGTGAGTGTTTACACAACGCCGGGGATTTCACAGATGCAACTTATCCCAGCCGGCGGCTTACAAGAGGTATATATAGCGGTGGTAACCTAGGTCATCAACGATCCGTACCGCGGGGGTTGTCGCCCCGCACCCCCCACAGGCGTCCCTGTTGGGCACAGAGTGGGCCAACTTCAGACTCCGCTCCGCGTCGGCCCAAGCCTCCGGCGACGGGCCTCGCTCCGCTCCGTCATAAGTTGGCCTTTACTTTGTAGATTTTGGATCAACATATAACAAACTCCACCTTGAGACAAATTCCTTCTTGTAGCATCAATAGTAATCATCTCCCTGAACAAACAAAGAAAACACTTTCGGCGCCAACATCCACTTGGGCTAAGCAGTTATACCAACTAAGCTTGAGCACAGCTAAAACTTAGCAACAGGAACAGACTTTGTCATCATATCAGCAGGATTATCATAAGTGCTTATCTTGCATACCTTTAGTGTACCTTGTGCAACAACATCACGAACATAATGGTACTTGATATCAATGTGCTTTCTTCTCTCATGGAACATCTGATCCTTAGTAAGGTAAATAGCACTTTGACTGTCACAGAATAGGTTAATGCAAGAATCATCCTGACAAAGTTCAGCATACAAACATTTCAACCAAACAGACTCTTTGCAAGCTTCAGCACCAGCCATATATTCTGCTTTAGTTGTAGATAGAGCAACAACTGGTTGCCGCGTTGCCTTCCAACTCACGGCACATCCACCTACCATGAACACATAACCTGTGAGGGACCTCCTCTTATCCAAGTCGGCAGCAAAATCTGAATCCACATAGCCTGCGAGTCCCTCACCAGTCTTGCCAAACTTCAAGCAAGCATTCGATGTGCCACGGAGGTACCTGAAAATCCACTAAACAACTTTCCAATGTTCTTTACCAGGATTAGCCATGTAACGACTCACCAAACTCATAGCATATGATAAATCAGGGCGAGAACAAACCATAGCATACATCAAGGAACCAACAGCACTAGAATAAGGAACTCGAGACATGTACTCAATATCTTCATCAGAACTAGGACATTGCAATGCTGACAATTTAAAGTGAGGAGCAACAGGAGTAATAACTGACTTTGCATCATGCATATTAAAATGTTGAAGAACTTTCTCAATGTAACTTTGCTGACTAAGACACAACAACCTAGATTTTCTGTCCCGTTTAATTTCCATACCTAGGATTTTCTTAGCAGCACCAAGATCTTTCATCTCAAATTTACTACTTAGGTGTGCCTTCAAAGTGGTGATTTCTTTCATGCTCTTGGAAGCAATTAACATATCATCAACCAACATATAACAACAAATAAATAGGTGATCCATTAACAAACTTTATGTAAACACAACTATCAAACTGAGATCTCTTAAAACCTTGTTAGATCATAAATAAATCAAACCTTTTGTACCACTGTCTTGGAGATTGCTTCAAACCATAAAGCGACCTCTTCAATTTGCACACAAAATCCTCTTTTTCAGGAACTATGAACCCTTCAGGTTGGTCCATGTAAATCTCCTCCTCCAGTTCACCATGCAGAAAAGCAGTCTTTACATCTGGCTGCTCAAGCTCAAGATCATGTTGTAACATCCCAAAACTTCAATCCAAGGTTGTTAAGATCCAAATCATCAAAATTTAGAGTTAATAAAAACTTTTCCAATTAAAATTATTAAAGCATTCGTATGTGTGTGCATTTAAATAGGAGTTGTTTTGATTTGCCATGATTAAGTGATCCATTGCTTGTAAAATGATTCTTAGGTGAAATAAACATCATCTAGATCATTCCCAAACAAATCCCAAAGAAAAACAAATCAAAATGAATAAAAGAAAGAAATGGTCATTTGTGCCATTTTAATCAACATGCCTACTTTCGCTATTCCTAGGACTCAATTCTTAACAGAAATAAATATGGATCTTTGCACCCCTTGCTAGTACATGTAATGATGTACCAAAGCCCACCTTGTGATCTACCAAAAACTTTCAAACACTAATTTTAAATGACAATTGAAAATTGAATCTAGTGTAGGTATCAAGATCACCCTATTTCAAAAACCACTCAAATGAGCTCCATTTTTAAAACCCAAGCAACCACAGAAGCTTAAGCATGTGTCTAGAAAATCCACCAAAAATCATCCACAGATTCAAAACTTGATTTCTTTCGGCCATTTTCACAAACACTTGGTGGACAGAATTCAAACAAAACACAAAACACTATTTGGAGCAGTGTTTGCACCAAATTGGTTCCCCATTTTGCAACCACGGCCAACCCATACACTCCCCTACCCCTCTCTAGCCCAGTCACCCACTGCGCCACGACCAAATGGTCATGGCCATTAAGGCCGAGCCCCCATTTGGGCACCTCACCAGCGACAACACGCCACAGCTGCCGCCAGCGCCATCCACCATGTCCAGGAGGTAGCCCGTGGTCCACCTCCACCGCCCAACCAGCCCCAGCCCGAGGACAGCGACCAAAACGGCCAGGAACCGCTGCGCCCGGAGACTGTCGGCCATGCCGACGCCACCCGCAGATCGCGCACAGTCCCCCGCTCGACCAGACCACGCCTCGCTCCAGCCGTCCGCCTACACGATTCCCACCGGCCTAGGAAGCTAACGGACACTCCCATTCCCCCGACCGTGCCCCATAGTCGCCGGCCGCCGTGAAACTCGTCGTCGGCAGAGACTTAGTGCGCGCCGGGCCATTCACTGCCCCCGACCTCAAACCACTACACACTCACCACCGTGACACTCGCCAGGGCACCGCCCACCGTCCTAGCGCACTGCCCACGCCTCTAGCTCGTTGTGCCGTCATCACCGGCAAGCATCGCCCATGCTTCTCTGCCGCTTAGTTGCGCCTATAAAAGGAGCCCTCCCCAGCACCAACTACTCACACCATTCTACTCCCCTCTCCTCACTGATCCTTCCCCACCTCTCGCGGGAGTCGCTCGAGTCTTGGTTCGCCGGAATTTCGCCGGAGGAGCCTGCTGCAGAGGAAGAGAAGGCGTCGTCGATTTCATCCACCCAGGAGCTGCCGCGACCACCCTTGAGTCCGCCGTCGACAGCACGTTCGATCGCCCCCATCGCCGCAGTAGCTGGAGCCCTGGTATGCCCCCTGAGCACCCCCACCGAGCCGCTAGGGTTAGTTCCCGCCGGCGAACTGTTCGCTGGAGACGGCACTCCTCAGTCGTAGATCTCTCTTTTAATCTAACAACCCACATCGCCCCATACCGCTTCGCGTGTAAAGAGCCGCTGACCTATGGACCCCCTGTCGGCTGTTCTCTGTGCCGTGGAACGCCACTGGACCGGCCCGTTTTCCTTCCCGCGCGACCCATTTAATTCAAACTTAGATTTTTCTATTTAGGTTTGAACTTAGTTATGTCCCCTAGTTTGGAAATCATTTCAGAGAGATTTACAAATCCAAATGGAGTGATTCAAATTGTGTTAGAAAGCTACTGAAAAGATATATCCAAGCCCGTTGGATTTAATTCATTTAGAATTAGAGACCTCTCCTAGTAAAAATAACAAGACAGAAGCTTTTGCACATTCAAACATTTTTATAAAATCAACCAAATTAGCATTTGAGTTGATTCCAACTCTCAAAAATCACATTTCACCATACCTATTTGAATATGTAATAATATTAAGGTTTACATGCAGTGACTTTGGACTAGTACCAAAATAATGCTATATAGGCATTTCTAGTCACTTTAAATCATCAAATAATAAACTTAAACTTAAGTAAATGTGATCCCACCGTCAAATCACATTACCACATGTTAGAATATGTGGTGAGGACATGTGTCCACATGATCCCATATTTTAAGTGGTGAATATTAAATCTTAGTTATTTTTCAATGAGTAGAAATTACTTTTCTTAAATAAAAAGAATGAAGCTAGTTAATAAAACTTGTGATGCTTGTGATGATAATAGATCATCAAATGTGTGCCTTAGAGTGCTAATTACACTATTTAAGTATTGTTTAGTGATTGTGTACTCCGTATGTATTTATAGACGATAGTACCGACCAAGCTTTCGAGGAGGAGTTCTATCAAGAGGAGGAAGAAAACTTCAACCACTGCACCAACCAAGGCAAGCTAACCCTTGCAAGTATAATGCTTAGCAAGCTAGAATTAATCTAGATAATCTGAGCAAGGATGCTTTAGGCATGCTTTGGTTATACCACTTTGACTATTACTTACCCCAAGTATTATTTCCAAGCTTTACTTCCTTTACTTTACCCAAAGTCTTTTATTTGTTTTTAAGGTAGCATAAAGAGTATAAAACTTGACCTATATAGATAACTTTAGATGTCATTCTATGGCATGAGATTGATCCCATCTTTCCACCTTAGTGAACACTCTTGACTTAGTAGTTTAGAGTAGATAAAAACTTGAGTCACTTTAGATGGGAATACTTGGTGAAAATGAATTATGAAAACCTTGGAATGATGAGTCATTCTATTGAGATGTTTTGACATGTGTTGAGAAACACAAATGGTTTATGATGGTGAAAATGTTGAGGAATGAGCCTTAACCCCTTTTACAAAACAGATGGTTGGATTCGGATGCGATACCATTCCAAATTTACCGTACAACCACAATACCTAAATTGGGTAAGGCTTAGCCGGAAGTTTATATGCATTAGTATTAGTTCCCTCGCGGGAGAGGTTTGAGCTGAGGCTACCTCTCAATGTGGTCCACCTATGCAGTGCCCAAGATGACAGATGGTCATGGTTGGGAGGCCACGCTCATAAGAGAGGTGCTTATACTAGGGTGTGTAAAGGAAAGGTTATGTTTGATTATCGGCATACTAATTATGATGATTCAGGGTTATCCCTGACAGATGTATCGAATCTTGTGGTGAAAGTGTACCACCTCTATAGAGTGTCAAACTATTCGAATAGCCTCGTCCGCGGTTATGGACAGTTGGAATGGCCATACTGTTTCGTTGTCAGATGTTTTCAAAATAACTTATGAAGTGAATGATGACTCTTGACTTGATCACAACAAGGTTGTGACTATGACATTAGCTCCCCAACTCAAGTGATTCTAGAACTTTATTTTATCTTTCTTTGCTTCTGAACTCAGCTTAGGTTTCAAACTTAACTTGATAGTTAAACTTAGAGTTAGCACTTTAATCTAGAACTATACTACTTGTTAGTGGTAGTTTGCGAGTACTTAAAGAGTACTCATGGCTTTGCCCCTGGCTATTCTCATGGCCAGACTATGAAGGAGACTACCAAGATGATGGCCAGCAGGACGACTATGATAACTAGGACTATCTGCCTTCATCAGCATTGCATGTGCCCCTGAAGATGGACCCCACCGCTACGCTTATTATTTATTCCGCTGCTTGTTGTATTAAGACTGGATCATGAGATCCTTATTTGTGTAAGACCTTATTTATGGTTTGTAATGGATGATGTACGGTGATATCCAATCTGTTATGTCTCGCAAAAATGGTAATCTTGGGATTGCGATGAATGACATAACAGGCATCTAGGATTAAAAATCCGGGTGTTGACAAGTTGGTATCAGAGTCATCCTGACCATAGGAGACACTAGTTAGAATGGACGTCCGAACAAAAACTTAATTTCCAAACCAAAGTGAGTATTTATGAAAAACTATTTCCTCTCTTATCCTTGGGAATTCATTCTTTCTCAAAAATTCATGTTCCTCAAAACTCTTACATTACTACTTAAAATTTGACACACTTGATCACTTCACTAATTTCCTCATCCTTAATTCTTGTAGATGGAGACTTAGTTCAACAAGTTCTACCAGTTGGGAAACGGAGGTCAGCTGATCTTCGAGAGGGACCTAGATTCACTGTCGGAGTTGCTGGGACGCCCACATCCGTAGTTTCTTGGAGCTCAACTTCCAGGACCCCCATGAGGAGATTTACAGTGGCTAGTCACCGCTGATCTTATAGGAAGCATAGAAGCACCAACGTCCGGGAGAATCCAGTTCTCTGTGAGAGAGAACAACTGGCTAGATGGATTAGCCAGGGCAATGCATGAAGCTCTTGCACGTCTATGTGCCCTTAGCGTCAACCAAATCCAAGGAACCCGTTTTGCTCACTACGCAAGACGTGACTTCATGGGAATGCCGATGGAGATGCCAAGTCACCTAGAGTTGAAGCTTCAAGTGGAGAACCTTGACTTCCTGCTGTACGATCGCCAGAAGGAGTTGGACAATGCTAGGGAGTTTGCCAACCTCAACCGTGCCATTGCCGCCCAGAAGGCCCAGACTTTCTCATTGCTAGTCAAGGACCGTCAGTCTCTTCGCCTCCAGCGCGAAAAGAAGGATCGCACCATCGCCCGTCTTCGCAAGAAGGTGGCCGACCTCGAGAAGACCGTCAAGGAGCAAGAAGCTCAGCTTGCAGCAAAGGAAGAAGAAGAGGAGGGTAAAGACATCCATGGAGACATGGATTCTTACCTCAGCAATGATGATGACTTTCTAGAGGAGGATGGCGTGGACTTCTACACTGACGATGAGGACTCCGACTTCATCGACGATGAGTAGATGCACTAGAGCACTGTCATAGCATCAGATGTATCAGTCCCACTGTATCGTAGCTTACATAATTGTTCTTAAAACCATCTGTTTTCATTCTTGTGGTGTGTGTGTGTGTGTGTGTTTGTATCGTGTGCTTCTTTGAGTGAATGAAATGGAGTTAGTTGCAAAACCTGAGCCAAACTCAAAGTGATTAAGATTTGAAACCAAAACCATGAACCTTAGAACTTTCCCTCGTACCCCTTTCTCTATCTCAATCTTCCGATGACTCGTGGAAACCCAGGAGGGAGCAGCTCATCGCAAGACCCAATGCTGCAGATTATGCAGATGTTAGTTGCAGACCATGAAGCAAGCAGGGCAGAGCGCCATGCCAACTTAGCAACATTGCAGCAGATAGCTCAGATGGCCCAAAACAACCAAGGGCATGGAAATCAGGATCACCATGGATCCAAACTCAAAAACTTTCAGAATACCAATCCCCAATCTTTAACCAGGCTAAAAACCCACTAGATGCTGACGACTGGTTACAGACAATGGAAAACAACTTAGAAGTAGTAGGAGTTGATGACAACCAGAAAGATCTCTTCGCCACCCACTACCTGGTGGGAGATGCAAGAGCTTGGTGGACTAGTATCCGTAATATGAACAATGGTCAGGTGATGACATGGAAAGCCTTCAAAACCAAGTTCAGCTACACCCACGTGCCGCAAGGTCTAGTCACCGACTAAGGGATGAGTTTCACGATTTGAAGCAAGGCAGAATGACTGTGGTGGAATACTGTGACAGATTCCTGTCGCTTGCAAGGTACGCCCCTGGTGAGATCAACACAGAGGTCAAGAAGAAAGAGAGATTCCTAAACGGACTGCATGACGAGATGCAGACTATCCTCGTCAACATCTGCTTCGAGGATCTCGAAGAGCTAGTCGACTCTGCCATTTAGATGGAAGGGAAGATTAATCAGGCAAACGACAACCACAAACATCGTATGATGCAGCAATCTGGATCTAGCAGTCACCACAAGTACCGTCCCAACCCCTCACCAGGATATGCACCAAGGAACAATCGACCCCCAATGTCTCGCCCAAGCTACCCCAACCGTAGAGGAGGCAATGTGAAGTCCGTAGGTAACAACCACAACTCCGGCAACGCCAACAACTTCAACGTGCCCCTCCCAAGAGCAACAACAACAACAACACTGCACCCAGAACTGGCTGCAATGTTGTGCTTGTCGCAGCAAAAGACAAGTCAGAGATCACCTGTTTCAAGTGCAGAGTGAAGGGTCACTATTCCAATGAGTGTCCCAAGAAGACTGTCACCACTACCAATGTGAATGCCGCAACTCAACAACAGTGTCGTGTTCAACCAGGGAGAAGGTTTGCCCCAGTAAACCCTCACAACCGCAATGGTCGTCTTTTCCACATGAACGCCGAAGAAGCTCAAGAAGCGCCAGATGTAGTGCTGGGCATGTTTTCTATCAACTCAGTTTTAGCAAGGGTATTGTTTGATTCGGGAGCATCGCATTCATTTGTCACCGAAGAATTTGCAAGCACTAGTAAGATTCACCCAACCAACTTGAAGCATGTCATGATAGTTCAAATCCCCGGTTCAACTACAAAAGCTAGACAAATTTGCAAAGTTGTACCTATCAGAATACATGGGATAGATTTTTATGCCAACCTAATTGTACTTGGAACCAAAGGATTGGAAGTAGTACTAGGTATGGACTAGATGTCAAGGCATAAAGGAATGATAGACTGTGCTAAGAAAGCCATCACCATGACCAGTAGCTCTGGAGCCACAGTAGAGCATATATCTGAAACCTTACCTCGTCAATTCAAGTGCAACAAGAGTCTAGCCCTACCCACCATAGACCAAGTAAGAATAGTCTGTGAATACCCCGACGTATTCCCAGATGAATTGCCAGGTATGCCCCTGGATAGGGATATTGAGTTCATTATCGAACTAATCCCCAGAACCGGACCCATAGCCCAGAGACCCTATAGCATGAACCCCTCTGAGTTAGTGGAACTGAAGAAGCAGTTGGATGCCATGTTAGCAACAGGCTTGATTCAACCGAGCGCGTCACCATGGAGATCACTAGTGTTATTCGTCGACAAGAAAGATGGAGGCAACCATCTGTGTACAGATTACAGAAAGATGAATGACGTCACCCTCAAGAACAAGTACCCCTTGCCAAAGATAGAAGATCTATTTGATTAGTTGACTGGAGCCTAGGTATTCTCAAAGATTGATCTTAGGACTGGTTATCACCAACTTAGGATTCGTGCAACGGATATTCCGAAGACTGCCTTTACTACTCGCTATGGTTTATACGAGTATACGGTTATGTATTTTGGATTAACCAATGACCCTGCTTATTTCATGAATCTCATGAATAAGACCTTTATGAATTTCCTAGATAAGTTTGTAGTTGTGTTTATCGACGATATCCTTATCTACTCCAAGTCAGAAGAAGAGCATGAGCAACATCTGAGAATCATCCTAGAAACCCTGAGAGAACATCGGTTATATGCCAAGTTCAGCAAGTGTGAGTTTTGGTTGAAAGAAGTAGGATTCCTAGGACATATTGTGTCTGCCGGAGGAGTCTCTGTTGATCCCGCCAAGATCAAAGATGTCAAAGAATGGGAAGCCCCAACCACTCAAACCCAAGTCCGTGCATTTCTCGGATTAGCAGGATATTACAGCAAGTTCGTAGAAGGATTCTCGAGGATCGCCAGACCCATGACCAACTAGTTGAAGAAGGACAAGAAGTTTGAATGGACCGACAAATGTGAAGCTAGTTTTCAAGAACTGAAGAAGAGATTGATATCTGCCCCAATATTGATCATGCCAGACATCAAGAAGCCGTTTGATGTATATTGTGATGCATCCAAGATTGGTCTAGGATGTGTATTGATGCAAGAAGGCAAAGTCATCGCTTATCTGTCTCGACAACTAAAGCATCATGAGCAGAACTATCTGACCCATGATCTTGAGCTAGAAGTCGTAGTTTTGGCATTGAAGACATGGCGTCATTATCTGATGGGTAATCGCTGTGAGATTTATTCAAATCTCAAGAGCTTGAAGTATATTTTCACTCAGAAGGAGCTGAATATGAGGCAAAGGAGATGGATAGAGTTAATCAAGGATTATGACCTTGACATTCACTACCACCCCGGCAAAGCCAATGTGGTAGCGGATGCTCTTAGCAGATTGCCGTGTAGGCTAAACACCATGATCTAGGAGAAGCAGCCAAGTTTGTATGAGGAGTTGGAGCAGTTCAGAACTGAATTGGTTAGCAAAGGATTGTTAGCTAGCATTGAACTTCAACCCACTTTGATTAGCCAAATCAAGGAAGCCCAGAAGGGAAATGAAAGTGTCGACGGAATCAAACGTCGTATTGGTATAGGAAAGGTACCTGGATTCACTAAAGATGAAGAAGGAGTTCTGTGGTACAAAGGACGTATCTGTGTACCAGCAGATTCAGAGCTAAAGCAAGTTATCATGCAGGAAGATCATGATACTCTTTATTCTATCCACCCCGGAGGAACGAAGATGTATCAAGATTTGAAAGAGCAATTTTGGTGGCACAAGATGAAGAGAGAAATCGGAAGCTACATTGCCAAGTGTGACATCTGTCAAAGAGTCAAAGCAGAGCATCAGAGACCCACCAGACAGTTGCAACCATTGCAGATTTTGGAACGGAAATGGGATTCCGTCGGAATGGACTTTATCACCGGTTTGCCTACCTCCAGTAGGGGAAATGACTCAGTCTGGGTCATAGTTGATAGACTGTCCAAGGTAGCTCACTTTATACCAGTCAAGACAACCTACCAGAGTTCGAAGCTAGCAGAGTTGTATATTGCTAGAATTCTTAGTCTGCATGGAACCCCCAAGACCATAGAATCAGATCGAGGAATCCAGTTTACCTCGAGATTTTGGCAGAAAGTCCAAAAGGGATTAGGAACCAAGTTGAATTTCAGCACCGCATATCACCCGCAAACTGATGGATAGACTGAGAGAGTCAACCAGATCCTACAGGATATGTTTAGAGCCTGTGTGTTGGAGTAGGGATCAAAATGGGAAGACTGCCTTCCTTTTGCAGAATTCTCATATAACAACAGTTATCAAGCTAGTTTGCAGATGGCACCATTTGAGTTCCTATACGGAAGGAAGTGTCGGGCCCCATGGAATTGGTCGCAAGTAGGAGAGAGTCAGATCTTTGGACCCGACATTCTCCGAGAAGCCGAAGAGAAGGTTCACAAAGTCTGTGAGCACCTCAAGACCGCCCAATCCAGACAGAAGAGTTATGCTGACAAGAGAAGGAGAGACCTGACTTCCAATGTCAGAGATTTTGTATATCTCAAGGTTTCGCCATTGAAGGGAACCCAACGCTTTAGTCTGAAAGGAAAGTTAGCCCCCAGATATATCGGACCATTCAAGATTCTGAATCATCGAGGAGAAGTATCGTATCAACTAGAACTACCTGAAGAGATGTCAACCATCCACAATGTGTTCCATATCTCGTTACTTCGCAAATGTCTGGAAGTGCTGGAGAAGACTAGAGTTTTCAAGAACATCGATCACAGAGGTGTAGAGATCAATAATGACCTGACCTATCATGAAGTGCCCATCCGTATCTTAGAGGAAGCCTACAGAACCACCAGGACCAGGAGTATCAAGTTTCTCAAGATTCAATGGAGCAACCATACCGAAGAGGAAGCTACTTGGGAGCGAGAAGATTACATTAGGACAGAGTTCCCAGATCTCTTTAGTTCCTAGTTTTCTTTTGTAAATCTCGGGACGAGATTTTGTTTAAGGGGAAAGGTTTGTAACATCCCAAAACTTCAATCCAAGGTTGTTAAGATCCAAATCATCAAAATTTAGAGTTAACAAAAACTTTTCCAATTAAAATTATTAAAGCATTCATATGTGTGCGCATTTAAATAGGAGTTGTTTTGAATTGCAATGATTAAGTGATCCATTGCTTGTAAAATGATTCTTAGGTGAAATAAACATCATCTAGATCATTCCCAAACAAATCCCAAAGAAAAACAAATCAAAATGAATAAAAGAAAGAAATGGTCATTTGTGGCATTTTAATCAACATGCCTACTTTGGCTATTCCTAGGACTCAATTCTTAACAGAAATAAATATGGATCTTTGCACCCCTTGCTAGTACATGTAATGATGTACCAAGGCCCACCTTGTGATCTGCCAAAAACTTTCAAACACTAATTTTAAATGACAATTGAAAATTGAATCTAGTGTAGGTATCAAGATCATCCTATTTCAAAAACCACTCAAATGAGCTCCATTTAAAAACCCAAGCAACCACAGAAGCTTAAGCATGTGTCTAGCAAATCCACCAAAAATCATCCACAAATTCAAAAATTGATTTCTTTCGGCCATTTTCACAAACACTTGGTGGACAGAATTCAAACAAAACACAAAACACTATTTGGAGCAGTGTTTGAACCAGGTTGGTTCCCCATTTTGCAACCACAGCCAACCCATACACTCCCCTACCCCTCTCTAGCCCAGCCACCCACTGTGCCATGACCAAATGGTCATGGAAATTAAGGCCGAGCCCCCATTTGGGCACCCCACCGGCGACAGCATGCCACAGCCGCCGCCAGCGCCATCCACCATGTCCAGGAGGTAGCCCGTGGTCCACCTCCACCGCCCAACCAGCCCTAGCCCGAGGACAGCGACCAGAGCGGCCAGGAACCACCGCGCCTGGAGACTGTCGGCCATGCCGATGCCGCCCGCAGAGCGCACATGGTCCCCCGCTCGACCAGACCACGCCTCGCTCCAGCCACCCGCCTACACCATCCCCACTGGCCTAGGAAACTAATGGACACGCCCATTCCCCCGACCGTGCCCCGTAGTCGCCGGTCGCCGTGAATCTCGCCGTCGACGGAGACTTAGTGTATGCCGCGCCATTCACTACCCCTGATCGCAAACCACTGCACACTCACCTCCGTGACACTCGCCAGGGCACCACCCACCATCCTAGCGCACCGCCCATGCTTCTCTGCCGCTTAGCTGTGCCTATAAAAGGATCCCTCCCCAGCACCAACTACTCACACCATTCCACTCCCATGTCCTCACTGATCCTTCCCCACCTCTCGCTGGAGTCGCTCGAGCCTTGGTTCGCCGGAATTTCGCCGGAGGAGCCCGCTACCGAGCAGGAGAAGGCGCCATCGATTTTTCCCACCCTAGGAGTTGCGGCGACCACCCCTGAGTCCACCGTCGACAACACGTTCGATCGCCCCCATCGCTGCTGTAGCTAGAGCCCTGGTATGCCCCCTGAGCACCCCCACCGAGCCGCTAGGGTTAGTTCCCGCCGGCGAACTGTTCGCTGGAGACGACACTCCTCAGCCGTAGATCTCTCTTTTAATCTAACGACCCACATCGCCCCATACCGCTTCGTGTGTAAAGAGCCGCTGACCTTTGGACTCCCCTGTCAGCTGTTCTCTATGCCGTGGAGCGCCACTGGGCCGGCCCGTTTTCCTTCCCGCGCGACCCATTTATTCAAACTTAGATTTTTCTATTTAGGTTTGAACTTAGTTCTGTCCCCTAGTTTGAAAATCATTTCAGAGAGATTTACAAATCCAAATGGAGTGATTCAAATTGTGTTAGAATGCTACTGAAAAGATATATCCAAGCCCGTTGGATTTAATTCATTTAGAATAAGAGATCTCTCCTAGTAAAAATAACAAGACAGAAGCTTTTGCACATTCAAACATTTTTATAAAATCAACCAAATTAGCATTTGAGTTGATTCCAACTCTCAAAAATCACATTTCACCATACCTATTTGAATATGTAATAATATTAAGGTTTACATGCAGTGACTTTGGACTAGTACCAAAATAATGCTATATAGGCATGTCTAGTCACTTTAAATCATCAAATAATAAACTTAAACTTAAGTAAATGTGATCCCACCGTCAAATCACATTACCACATGTTAGAATATGTGGTGAGGACATGTGTCCACATGATCCCATATTTTAAGTGGTGAATATTAAATCTTAGTTATTTTTCAATGAGTAGAAATTACTTTTCTTAAATAAAAAGAATGAAGCTAGTTAATAAAACTTGTGATGCTTGTGATGATAATAGATCATCAAATGTGTGCCTTAGAGTGCTAATTAGACTAGTTAAGTATTGTTTAGTGATTGTGTACTCCGTATGTATTTATAGACGATAGTACCGACCAAGCTTTCGAGGAGGAGGAGTTCTATCAAGAGGAGGAAGAAAACTTCAACCACTGCACTGCACAAGGCAATACACCATTAACAATGCAAGCTTACACTTGCAAGTATAATGCTTAGAAAGCTAGAATTAAGCTAGATGATTTGAGCAAAGATGCTTTAGGCATGCTTTGGTTATACCACTTTGACTATTACTTACCCCAAGTATTATTTCCAAGCTTTACTTCCTTTACTTTACCCAAAGTCTTTTATTTGTTTTTAAGGTAGCATAAAGAGTATAAAACTTGACCTATATAGATAACTTTAGATGTCATTCTATGGCATGAGATTGATCCCATCTTTCCACCTTAGTGAACACTCTTGACTTAGTAGTTTAGAGTAGATAAAAACTTGAGTCACTTTAGATGGGAATACTTGGTGAAAATGAATTATGAAAACCTTGGAATGATGAGTCATTCTATTGAGATGTTTTGACATGTGTTGAGAAACACAAATGGTTTATGATGGTGAAAATGTTGAGGAATGAGCCTTAACCCCTTTTACAAAACAGATGGTTGGATTCGGATGCGATACCATTCCAAATTTACCGTACAACCACAATACCTAAATTGGGTAAGGCTTAGCCGGAAGTTTATATGCATTAGTATTAGTTCCCTCGCGGGAGAGGTTTGAGCTGAGGCTACCTCTGAATGTGGTCCACCTATGCAGTGCCCAAGATGACAGATGGTCATGGTTAGGAGGCCATGATCATAGGAGAGGTGCTTATACTAGGGTGTGTAAAGGAAAGGTTATGTTTGATTATCTGCATACTAAGTATGATGATTCAGGGTTATCCCTGACAGATGTATCGAATCTTGTGGTGAAAGTGTACCACCTCTACAGAGTGTCAAACTATTCGAATAGCCGCGTCCGCGGTTATGGACAGTTGGAATGGCCATACTATTTCATTGTCAGATGTTTTCAAAATAACTTATGAAGTGAATGATGATTCTTGACTTGATCACAACAGGGTTGTGACTATGACATTAGCTCCCCAACTCAAGTGATTGTAGAACTTTATTTTATCTTTCTTTGCTTCTGAACTTAGCTTAGGTTTCAAACTTAACTTGATAGTTAAACTTAGAGTTAGCACTTTAATCTAGAACTATACTACTTGTTAGTGTTAGTTTGCGAGTACTTAAAGAGTACTCATGGCTTTGTCCCTGGCTATTCTCATGGCCAGACTATGAAGGAGACTACCAAGAGGAAGGCCAGCAGGACGTCTATGATAACTAGGACTATCTGCCTTCGTCAGCATTGCCTGTGCCCCTCAAGATGGAACCCACCGCTACGCTTATTATTTATTCCGCTGCTTGTTGTATTAAGACTGGATCATGAGATCCTTATTTGTGTAAGACCTTATTTATGGTTTGTAATGGATGATGTACTGTGATATCCAATATGTTATGTCTCGCAAAAATGGTAATCCTGGGATTGCGATGAATGACATAACAGGCATCTGGGATTAAAAATCTGGGCGTTGACACATGCATAGCAACAATACCAAAGAATGCACGAATGAACCATGATTCACAACCGGAGAGAAAATATCATTATAGTCAATACCTGGAATCTGGCTGAAACCTTTTGCTACCAGCCTTGCCTTAAACCTTGGAGGCTCATTAGGAGACAAACCTTCCTGTCTCTTGTATATCCACTTACAGCGGACAACCTTCTTCTGTTTAGGCAAGCGCACAACTTCCCATGTGCCATTATTATCAAGTGATTGCATCTCTTCTTGCATAGCAGAAACCAACTTCTCGCGGTAAAAGGGTGCAATAGCCTCATTGTATGTAGCAGGTTCAGTATCATGCTCCACCTGTTCAGCGCAACTCAGAGCATAATGAGCAAGATTGCGCTCTTCAATTAAACGACGAGGTGGAACTATGTTATGCCTCGGTCTATCAGCAACAGTAGATTCCTGTGGCTACTGCAAAACAGTAGGTGAGTGCTGAACAACATCATCATCAATATTTTCCTCATGAGTATCATCAACAACAACATTATTATCAACAGTTTTTTGCAGGTGCTCCACCTGCACACTAACTCCCTCCTCTCCAATAGCAACAGGAGAGGGATCTAATGGAAAGTTGTCATGATACATAACGGATTCATTGAAAACAACATTCCTACTCGACATAATCTTTTTAGTTTTAGGATTCCATAGTTTATATTCCTTAACTCCTCAACCATAACTAAGGAACATGCACTTAACAGCTCTAGGCTCTAACTTTCCATTATCAACGTGAGCATAAGTGTAACACCCCCGGGATTAGGGTTAAACAAATCCAGACCTTAGCCTGACATAAGCTTAACCTAGACCTCGAGGATATCCAGTGAGAAATTGGTAACACAACAGTAACCCTGCGACACAAAAATTATTACAGCAAGCTCATAATTGAGCGAAGAACCAAAATATTACAAGCAGAGGTCACTGACCACAAACATCAAACAACGGAAGGAAAATTATGCTAATAAGTATAGCAAACTTAACAAATGGCCTAAGAGGCCTGAAGCATAATGATGACGTCCTAGCCCATAGATTCTAGGCTGCCGGCCAGGAACCCGAAGCTACTCGTCGGTGTCGATGTCGTACGGAACTCGTCTTCAGGGGAACACTTACTCTGAAAGTATCAACAAAGCAAGGGTGAGTACAGGGTGTACTCCACAAGACTTATGGCTGGTGGGGTTATTTTGCATAAAGCCATCTTTGTTTATAAAAAAGAGGGAGAAGAAGCTCGTCTACTCAGAATATTTTAAAAGGGGATAAGAGAGCGACATCTCCAAACAATTGAGCATCATCTTGATATCCACCAAAGTAATCCTCTTCTCACAACTAGGATCACCCCCTCGTACCCATGAGGAAGCATCCTTAAGCACACGTTGAGCTGCCAAGTTTTACGATTAGGTTAAAGTTATCTATGATCTTAGAATTCGGTCACCAAGCGTTCATAACCGTGAACACGTTTTTTCGAAAAGATTTAACCCTGCAGGAGTGTACAACTTTACCCACACGTACCAACCGACTCTTAATGCCATATGATTAGCCCTCTTCCTTGGAAGGCCGACAGAGGGTGGTTGGCCACGACCTTTACCTTGCTTTCGCCGAGGCCATGAGTCACGCCCTAAGGATGGTTCCGCCGTAACGGGTCAAATCTTGAAGTTGGTCCCTAGAGATGTGGGCAAGGTTGGTTTACCAGGGGCTCCATCGACCCCAAGCAACCCCGGCCACGCTTACCTACCTGTATGAATGCACCTCCTTCACCTCCTCTTTCGAAAACATTTTCAATGCGTATGCCAAATGGAAAGCCCAAACCATGTGACTCATGGAATCTACTAGGCAAGTTAATCAGCGGAGGGGTTCCCAAGCTGTCAACACACGGATTTTTAATCCCAGATGCCTGTTATGTCATTCATCGCAATCCCAAGATTACCATTTTTGCGAGACATAACATATTGGATATCACAGTACATCATCCATTACAAACCATAAATAAGGTCTTACACAAATAAGGATCTCATGATCCAGTCTTAATACAACAAGCAGCGGAATAAATAATAAGAGTAGCGGTGGGTTCCATCTTGAGGGGCACAGGCAATGCTGACGAAGGCAGATAGTCCTAGTTATCATAGCCGTCCTGCTGGCCATCATCTTGGTACTCTCCTTCTTAGTCTGTCCATGAGAATAGCCAGGGACAAAGCCATGAGTAATCTTTAAGTACTCGCAAACTACCACTAACAAGTAGTATAGTTCTAGATTAAAGTGCTAACTCTAAGTTTAATTATCAAGTTAAGTTTGAAACCTAAGCTGAGTCCAGAAGCAAAGAAAGATAAAATAAAGTTCTAGAATCACTTAAGTTGGGAAGCTAGTATCGTAGACACAACCCTGTTGTGGTCAAGTCAAGATTCATCATTCATTTCATAAGTCATTTTGAAAACATCTGACAACGAAACAGTATGGCCATTCCAACTGTCCATAACCGCGGACGTGGCTATTCGAATAGTTTGACACTCTACAGAGGTGGTACACTTTTACCACAAGATTCGATACATCTGTCAGGGATAACCCTGAATCATCATACTTAGTATGCAGATAATCAAACATAACCTTTCCTTTACACACCCTAGTATAAGCACCTCTCCTATGAGCATGGCCTCCCAACCATGACCATCGATCATCTTGGGCACTGCATAGGTGGACAACATTGAGAGGTAGCCTCAGCTCAAACCTCTCCCGTGAGGGAACTAATACTAATGCATATAAACTTTCGGCTAAGCTTTACCCAATTCAGGTATTGTGGTTGTACGGTAAATTTGGAATGGTATCGCATCCGAATCCAACCATCAGTTTTGTAAAAGGGTTAAGGCTCATGCCTCAACATTTTCATCCTCATAAAACATTTTTGTTTCTCAACACATGTCAAAACATATCAATATAATGACTCATCATTCTAAGGTTTTCACAATTCATTTTCACCAAACGTTCCCATCTAATGTGACTCAAGTTTTTATCTAACTCTAAACTACTAAGTTAAGAGTGTTCACTAAGGTGGAAAGATGGGATCAATCTCATGCCATAGAATGACATCTAAAGTTATCTAGATAGGTCAAGTTTTATACTCTTTATGCTACCTTCAAAACAAGTAAAGGACTTTGGTAAAGTAAAGAAAGTAAAGCTTGGAAATAAGACTTGGGGTAGGTAATAGTCAAAGTGGTATAACCAAAGCATGCCTAGTGCATCTTGCTCAGATTATCTAGATTAATTCTAGCTTGCTAAGCATTATACTTGCAAGGGTTAGCTTGCCTTGGTTGGTGCAGTGGTTGAAATTTTATTCCTCCTCTTGATAACACCCCTCCTCCTCGAAAGCTTGGTCGGTACTATCGTCTATAAATACATACGGTATACACAATCATCAAACAATACTTAACTAGTCTACTTAGCACTCTAAGGCACACATTTGATGATCTGTTATCATCACAAGCATCACAAGATTTTATTTACTAGTTTGATTCTTTTTATTTAAGAAAAGTAAATTCTACTCATTGAAAATAACTAAGATTTAATATTCACCACTTAAAACATGGGATCATGTGGACACATGTCCTCACCACATATTCTAACATGTGGGAATGTGATTTAAGGGTTGGATCACATTTAAATAAGTTTAAGTTTAATAATTAATGATTTAAAGTGACTAGAAATGCCTATATAGCATTATTTTGGTACTAGTCCAAAGTCACTACATGCAAACCTTAATATTATTACAGATTCTGATAGGTATTGTTAAATGTTAATTTTGAGAGTTGGAATCAACTCAAAAGATATTATGGTTGATTTTATAAAAATGTTTGAATGTGCAAAAGCTTCTATCTTGTTATTTTTACTAGGAGAGATCCCAAACTCTAAATGAATTAAATCCAACGGCCTTGGATAGATCTTTTCAGTAGCTTTCTAACAAAATTTGAATCACTCAATTTGGTTTAGTATATCTTCTTGAATTGATTTTTAAACTAAGGGACGAAAGTGAGTTCAAACTAAAATAGAAAAACCTAAATTTGAATTCACGGGCTAGCGTGGGAAAGGAAATGGGCCGGCCCAGTGGTGCTCCGCGGCGCAGAGGGCGGCTGACAGGTTGGTCCCGCTTGTCAGCGAGGCTTAAAACCCGAAACGGTATGGGACAATCTGGGCGCTACGATTAGAATAGAGATCAACGGTCCAGAGTCGTCGTCGACGACGGACTCGTCGCCGGCGAGACCGAACCCTAAACGGCCAGCGGGGGTGCAATGGGGGCATACCAGGGCTGCAGCTACTGCAGAGAGGCGGGCAAACGAACTGGTGGACGACGGCGAGGTCAAGCGAGGTCACGGCAGCTCCAGGGGTGGACGAAATCGACGACGCCTTCTCCTCCTCTGCAGCAGGTTCCTCCGGCACAATTCCGGCGAACTATGGCTCAAGCGGCTCCGGCGAGAGGTGGGGAAGGATTAGTGAGGAGAGGGGATTGGAGTGGTGTGAGGAGTTGGTGCTGGGGAGGGCTCCTTTTATAGGGAGATGAGGGGACCGAGCGGCACGAGCGACGTAGGTGGACAGTGGCCTGCCTCCTGGTGATGCTCTACGACGTTAATGTGCGGCTAGGGGTGGTGGCTTTTGGTCGGGAGCATCCCGTACTCTGGGAGACAGAGGCGGTGCTCGACGTGGCACACGGCGACTGTGGGTCGTGCGGGGGCGCACGGCCATGTCTGACGGGGTTCTAGGGTCGAGGCGGAGTGGCGTGCAGGATTTTATGTCAAGTGGCGGTCTGCTGCATGCTGGCGACGATCGCGCTCTGGCGCGCTCTGGCGAGCTCGCAGAGAGAATGGGCGGCGGCGCTGGGGTGTGGTCCAGGGCATGGCTGGGCTTGGGGAAGGGGCAGGTATGTGCGGTAGGGTTAGGCGGAGCTAGTGGTGGTGCTAGAACGGCGCGATGAGGTCTATGGCGCATTCCCCTCTTCTAGCCGGCGGTGACCAAAAAGGGGTGGCGCTCCACTACTGCTGCGGCTTAGGGGTAGGCCGGTGATCACTTGGTTGGACTCAGGAGGTACAAGGGTGATCAATGCGGCTCTAATTGCTTGACAAGATTTGATCAAAACAGTATAAGTTAGGCTAAGTTTGATTCTGTCTACAAGGTGTTTGTAGAAATGGCCGAAAGAACTCAAGTTTTAAATTTTTAGAAGATTTTTGGTGGAGTTGCTAGGCACATGCTTTGGCATCTTTGGTTGCTTGGGATTTGAAAATGGAGCTCATTTGAGTGGTTTTTGAATAAGTGGGATCTTCTCATATGAACTACATTCAATTTTCAAATGCCATTTAAAATTAGTGTTTGAAAGTTTTTGGTAGATGACAAAGTGGGCCTTGGTACATCATTACATGTAATAGCAAGGGGTGCAAAGATCCACATTTGTTTCTGTTAAGTTTTGAGTTCTAGGAATAGCCAAAGTAGGCATGGTAGTTAAAATGGCACAAAAGACCATTTGTTTATTTTATTCATATTGATTTGTTTTCCTTTGGGATTTGTTTGGGAGTGATCTAGATGATGTTTATTTCACCTAAGAATCATTTTACAAGCAATGGATCACTTAATCATGGCAATTCAAAACAACTCATATTTAAATGCACACACATGTGAATGCTTTAATATTTTTAAATGGAAAAGTTTTTGATAACTCTAAATTTGATGATTTGGATCTTGATCACTTGGATTAAAGTTTTGGGATGTTACAAACATTCCCCCCTTAAACAAAATCTCGTCCCGAGATTTACAAAAGAAAACTAGGAACTAAAGAGATTTGGGAACTCTGTCCTAATGTAATCTTCTCGTTCCCAAGTGGCTTCCTCTTCGGTATGGTTGCTCCATTGAATCTTGAGAAACTTGATACTCCGGGTTCTGGTGGTTATGTAAGCTTCCTCCAAGATGGATGTGCACTTCACGATATGTCAGGTCATTGTTGATCTCAACAGCTCGGTGATCGATGTTTTTGAAAACTTCAGTCTTCTCCAGCACTTCTAGGCATTTGCGAAGTAACGAGATATGGAACACATTGTGGATGGGTGACATCTCTTCAGGTAGTTCCAGTTGATACGATACTTCTCCTCGATGGTTCATAATCTTCAATGGTCTGATATATCTGGGGGCTAACTTTCCTTTCAGACTAAAGTGTTGCGTTCCTTTCAATGGCGGAACCTTGAGATATACAAAGTCTCCGACATTGAAAGTCAGGTCTCTCCTTCTCTTGTCAGCATAACTCTTCTGTCTAGATTGGGCGGTCTTGAGGTGCTCACTGCCTTGTGAACCTTCTCTTCGGCTTCTCGAAGAATGTCGGGTCCAAAGATCTGACTCTCTCCTACTTGCGACCAATTCCAAGGGGTCCGACACTTCCTTCCGTATAGGAACTCAAATGGTGCCATCTGCAAACTAGCTTGATAACTGTTGTTATATGAGAATTCTGCGAAAGGAAGGCAGTCTTCCCATTTTGATCCCTACTCCAACACACAAGCTCTTAACATATCCTCTAGGATCTGGTTGACTCTCTCAGTTTGTCCATCGGTTTGCGGGTGATAAGCGGTGCTAAAATTCAACTTGGTGCCTAATCCTTCCTAAACTTTCTGCCAAAATCTCGAGGTAAACTGGGTTCCTCGATCTGATACTATGGTCTTGGGGGTTCCATGTAGACTAACAATCCTAGCAATATACAGCTCTGCTAGCTTCGAAATCTGGTAGGTTGTCTTGACTGGTATAAAGTGGGCTACCTTGGATAGTCTATCAACGATGACCCAGATTGAGTCATTTCCCCTACTAGAAGTAGGCAACCTGGTGATAAAGTCCATTCCGACGGAATCCCATTTCCACTTTGGAATCTGCAATGGTTGCAATAGTCCTGCGGGTCTCTGGTGCTCTGCTTTGACTCTTTGACAAATGTCACACTTGGCGATGTAGCTTCCGATTTCTCTCTTCATCTTGTGCCACCAAAATTGCTCCTTCAAATCTTGATACATCTTCGTTCCTCCGGGGTGGATAGAATAAAGAGTATCATGAGCTTCCTGCATTATAACTTGCTTCAGCTCCGAATCTGCTGGCACACAGATACGTCCTTTGTACCACAGAACTCCTTCTTCATCTTCAGTGAATCCAGGTACCTTTCCTGTGCCAATACGATGTTTGATTTCGTCGATACTTTCATTTCCCTTCTGGGCTTCCTTGATTTGACTAGTCAAAGTGGGTTGAAGTTCAATGCTAGCTAGGAATCCTTTGCTAACTATCTCAGTTCTAAACTACTCCAACTCCTCATACAAACTTGGCTGCTTTTCCTTGATCATGGTGTTTAGCCTACACGACAATCTGCTAAGAGCATCTGCTACCACATTGGCTTTGCCGGGGTGATAGTGAATCTCAAGGTCATAATCCTTGATTAACTCTATCCATCTCCTTTGCCTCATATTCAGCTCCTTCTGAGTGAAAATATACTTCAAGCTCTGGTGATATGAGTAAATCTCACAGTGATTACCCATAAGATAATGACGCCATGTCTTCAATGCCAAAACTACGGCTGCTAATTCCAGATCATGAGTTGGATAGTTCTGCTCATGCTGCTTCAATTGTCAAGACAGATAAGCGATGACTTTTCCTTCTTTCATCGATACACATCCGAGACCAATCTTGGATGCATCACAATACACATCAAACGGCTTCTTGATATCTGGCATGATCAATATTGGGCCCGATATCAATCTCTTCTTCAGCTCTTGAAAACTGGCTTCGCATTTGTTAGTCCATTCAAACCTCTTGTCCTTCTTCAACAATTGGGTCATGGGTCTGGCGATGCTAGAGAATCCTTCTACAAACTTGTGGTAGTATCTCACTAATCCGAGAAATCCACGGACTTGGGTTTGAGTGGTTGGGGCTTCCCATGCTTCGACATCTTTGATCCTGGCGGGATCAATAGAGACTCCTCCGGCAGACACAATATGTCCTAGGAATCCTACTTCTTTCAGCCAAAACTCACACTTGCTGAACTTGGCATATAACCGATGCTCTCTCAGGGTTTCTAGGATGATTCTCAGATGTTGCTCATGTTCTTCTTCTGACTTGGAGTAGATAAGGATACATGGATAAACACAACTACAAACTTATCTAGGAAATTCATAAAGATCTTATTCATGAGATTCATGAAATAAGCAGGGGCATTGGTTAATCCAAAAGAAATAACTGTATACTCATATAAACCATAGCGAGTAGTAAAGGCGGTCTTTGGAATATCCGTTGCATGAATCTTAAGTTGGCGATAACCAGTCCTAAGATCAATCTTTGAGAATACCTAGGCTCCAGTCAACTGATCAAATAGATCCTCTATCTTTGGCAAGGGGTACTTGTTCTTGATGGTGACGTCATTCAGTTTTCTGTAATCTGTGCACAAACGGTTGCCTCCATCTTTCTTGTCGATGAATAACACTTGTGATCTCCATGGCGATGCGCTTGGTTGAATCAAGCCTGTTGCTAACATGGCATCCAACTGCTTCTTCAATTCCACTAACTCTGAGGGGTCATGCTATAGGGTCTTTAGGCTATGGGTCTAGTTCCGGGGATTAGTTCGATAATGAACTCAATATCCCTATCTGGGGGCATACCGAGCAATTCATCTAGGAATACGTCGGGGTATTCACAGACTACTCGGACTTGGTCTATGGTGGGCAGGGCTAGACTCTTATTGCACTTGAATTGACGAGGTAAGGTTTCAGAGATATGCTCTACTGTTACTCCAGAGCTACTGGTCATGGTGATGGCTTTCTTAGAACAGTCTATCAGTCCTTTATGCCTTGACATCCAGTCCATACCTAGTACTACTTCCAATCATTTGGTTCCGAGTACAATTAGGTTGGCATAAAAATCTATCCCATGTATTCTGATAGGCACAGCTTTGCAATTTTTTCTAGCTTTTGTAGTTGAACCGGGGATTTGAACTATCATGACATGCTTCAAATTGGTTGGGTGAATCTTACTAGTGCATGCAAATTCTTCAGTGACAAATGAATGTGATGCCCCCGAATCAAACAATACCCTTGCTAAAACTGAGTTGACAGAAAACATACCCAGCACTACGTCTGCGCTTCTTGGGCTTCTTCTGCGTTCATGTGGAAGAGACGGCCGTTGCGGTTGTGAGGGTTCCCTGGGGTAAACCTTCTTCCTGGTTGAACACGACGCTGCTGTTGAGCTGGGGCACTCACATTGGCAGTGGCGGCAGTCTTCTTGGGACACTCATTGGAATAGTGGCCCTTCACTCCACACTCGAAACAAGTGATCTGGGACTTGTCTTTTGCTGCGACGGGCACAGCATTGCTGCCAGTTCTGGGTGCAATGTTTTTGTTGTTGTTATTGGGAGGGGCACGGTTGAAATTGTTGGTGTTACCGGAGTTGTTGTAGTTTCCTCTGGACTTCACATTGCCTCCGCTACGGTTGGGGTAGCTTCGGCGAGACATTGGGGGTCGGTTGTTCCTTGGTGCATATCCTGGTGAGGGGTTGGGATGGTACTTCTGGTGACTGCTAGATCTAGATTGCTGCATCATACGATGTTTGCGGTTGTCGTTTGCCTGATTAATCTTCCCTTCAATCTGAATGGCAGAGTCGACTAGCTCTTCGAGATCCTCGAAGCGGATGTTGATGAGGACAGTATGCATCTCGTCATGCAGTCCGTTCAGGAATCTCTCCTTCTTCTTGGCCTCCGTGTTGATCTCATCAGGGGCGTACCTTGCAAGCGACAGGAATCTGTCACGGTACTCCACCACAGTCATTCTGCCTTGCTTCAAGTCGCGGAACTCATCCCTTAGTCTGGTGACTAGACCTTGCGGCACGTGGGTGTGGCTGAACTTGATTTTAAGGGCTTCCCATGTCATCACTTGACCATGGTTCATGTTATGGATGCTAGTCCACCAAGCTCTTGCATCTCTGGCCAGGTAGTGGGTGGCGAAGAGAACTTTCTCGTTGTCATCAACTCCTGCTACTTCTAAGTTGTTTTCCATTGTCTGTAACCAGTCGTCAACATCCAGTGGGTTTTCAGCCTAGTTAAAAATTGGGGGATTGGTATTCTGAAAGTTTTTGAGTTTGGATCCATGGTGATCCTGATTTCCATGCCCTTGGTTGTTTTGGGCCATCTGAGCTATTTGCTGCAATGTTGCTAAGTGGGCATGGCGCTCTGCCCTGCTTGCTTCATGGTCTGCAACTAACATCTGCATAATCTGCAGCATTGGGTCTTGCGATGAGCTGCTCCCTCCTGGGTTTCCACGAGTCATCGGAAGATTGAGATAGAGAAAGGGGTAAGAGGGAAAGTTCTAAGGTTCATGGTTTTGGTTTCAAAGCTTAATCACTTTGAGTTTGGCTCAGGTTTTGCAACTAACTCCATTTCATTCACTCAAACAAGCACACGATACAAACACACACACACCACAAGAATGAAAACAGATGGTTTTAAGAACCATTATGTAAGCTACGATACAGTGGGACCGATACATATCATGCTACGACAGTGCTCTAGTGCATCTACTCATCATCAATGAAGTCAGAGTCCTCATCATCAGTGTAGAAGTCCACGACATCCTCCTCCGGAAAGTCATCATCATTGCTGAGGTAAGAATCCATGTCTCCCTGGATGTCTTCACCCTCCTCATCTTCCTCATGTGCTGCAAGCTGAGCTTCTTGCTCCTTGATGGTCTTCTCGAGGTCGGCCACCTTCTTGCAAAGACGGGCGATGGTGCGATCCTTCTTTTCGCGTTGGAGACGAAGAGACTGGCGGTCCTTGACTAGCAGTGAGAAAGTCTGGGCCTTCTGGTCGGTAATGGAACGGTTGTGGTTGGCAAGCTCCCTAGCATTGTCCAATTCCTTCTGGCGATCATACAATAGGAAGTCAAGGTTCTCCACTTGACGCTTCAACTCCGGGTGAGTTGGCATCTCCATCGGCATTCCCATGAAGTCACGTCTTGCATAGTGAGCAAAACGGGTTCCTTGGATTTGGTTGACGCTAAGGGCACATAGACGTGCGAGAGCTTCATGCATTGCCCTAGCTACTCCATCTAGCCAGTTATTCTCTCTTACGGAGAACTAGATTCTCCTAGACGTTGGTGCTTCTATGCTTCCTCGAAGATCAGCGGTGACTAGCCACTGTAAATCTCCTCCTGGGGGTCCTGGAAGTTGAGCTCCAAGAAACTCGGGATGCGGGCGTCCCAGTAACTCCGATAGTGAATCTAGGTCCCTCTCGAAGATCTGTTGGCCTCTGTTTCCCAACTGGTAGAACTTGCTGAACTGAGTCTCCATCTACAAGAATTAAGGATGAGGAAGTTAGTGAAGTGATCAGGTGTGTCAAATTTTAAGTAGTAATGTAAGAATTTGAGGAACATGAATATTTGAGAAAAAAATGAATTCCCAAGGGTAAGAGAGGAAATAGTTTTTCATGAATACTCACTTGGTTTTGAAATTAGGTTTTTGTTCGGACGTCCATTCTAATTAGGGTCTCCTATGGTCATGATGGCTCTAATACCAACTTGTCAAAACCCAGATTTTTAATCCCAGATGCCTGTTATGTCATTCATCACAATCCCAGGATTACCATTTTGCGAGACATAACAGATTGGATATCACAGTACATCATCCATTACAAACCATAAATAAGGTCTTACACAAATAAGGATCTCATGATCCAATCTTAATACAACAAGCAGCGGAATAAATAATAAGCGTAGCGGTGGGGTCCATCTTCAGGGGCACGGGCAATGCTGACGAAGGCAGATAGTCCTAGTTATCATAGCCGTCCTGCTGGCCATCATCTTGGTAGTCTCCTTCATAGTCTGGCCAATAGGAATAGCCAGGGACAAAAGCCATGAGTAATTTTTAAGTACTCGCAAACTACCACTAACAAGTAGTATAGTTCTAGTGTAAAGTGCTAACTCTAAGTTTATTTATAAAGTTAAGTTTACAGCTAAGCTGAGTTCAGAAACAAAGAAAGATAAAATAAAGTTCTAGAATCACTTAAGTTGGGAAGCTAGTATCGTAGACACAACCCTGTTATGGTCAAGTCAAGATTCATCATTCATTTCATAAGTCATTTTGAAAACATCTGACAACGAAACAGTATGGCCATTCCGACTGTCCATAACCACGGACGCGGCTATTTGAATAGTTTGACACTTTGCAGAGGTGGTACACTTTCACCACAAGATTCGATACATCTGTCAGGGATAACCCTGAATCATCATACTTAATATGCAGATAATCAAACATAACCTTTCCTTTACACACCCTAGTATAAGCACCTCTCCTATGAGCATGGCCTCCCAACCATGACCATCTATCATCTTGGGCACTGCATAGGTGGACAACATTGAGAGGTAGCCTCAGCTCAAACCTCTCCCGTGGGGGAACTAATACTAATGCATATAAACTTCCGGCTAAGCCTTACCCAATTCGGGTATTGTGGTTGTACGGTAAATTTGGAATGGTATCGCATCCGAATCCAACCATCAGTTTTGTAAAAGGGTTAAGGCTCATGCCTCAACATTTTCATCCTCATAAACCATTTGTGTTTCTCAACACATGTCAAAACATCTCAATAGAATGACTCATCATTCTAAGGTTTTCACAATTCATTTTCACCAAGTGTTCCCATCTAAAGTGACTCAAGTTTTTATCTAACTCTAAACTACTAAGTTAAGAGTGTTCACTAAGGTGGGAAGATGGGATCAATCTCATGCCATAGAATGACATCTAAAGTTATCTAGCTAGGTCAAGTTTTATACTCTTTATGCTACCTTCAAAACAAGTAAAGGACTTTGGTAAAGTAAAGAAAGTAAAGCTTGGAAATAAGACTTGGGGTAGGTAATAGTCAAAGTGGTATAACCAAAGCATGCCTAGTGCATCTTGCTCAGATTATCTAGATTAATTCTAGCTTGCTAAGAATTATACTTGCAAGGGTTAGCTTGCCTTGGTTGGTGCAGTGGTTGACGTTTTCTTCCTCCTCTTGATAGCACTCCTCCTCCTCGAAAGCTTGGTCGGTACTATTGTCTATAAATACATACGGTATACACAATCATCAAACAATACTTAACTAGTCTACTTAGCACTCTAAGGCACACATTTGATGATCTATTATCATCACAAGCATCACAAGATTTCATTTACTAGTTTCATTCTTTTTATTTAAGAAAAGTAATTTCTACTCATTGAAAATAACTAAGATTTAATATTCACCACGGAAAACATGGGATCATGTGGACACATGTCCTCACCACATATTCTAACATGTGGGAATGTGATTTAAGGGTTGGATCACATTTGAATCAGTTTAAGTTTAATAATTAATGATTTAAAGTGACTAGAAATGCCTATATAGCATTATTTTGGTACTAGTCCAAAGTCACTGCATGCAAACCTTAATATTATTACATATTCAGATAGGTATGGTTAAATGTGATTTTTGAGAGTTGGAATCAACTCAAAAGATATTATGGCTGATTTTATAAAAATGGTTGAATGTGCAAAAGCTTTTGTCTTCTTATTTTTACTAGGAGAGATCCCTAACTCTAAATGAATTAAATCCAACGGGCTTGGATAGATCTTTTCAGTAGCTTTCTAACAAAATTTGAATCACTCAATTTGGTTTAGTAGATCTTCTTGAATTGATTTTTAAACTAAGGGACAGAAGTGAGTTCAAACTAAAATAGAAAAACCTAAATTTGAATTCACGGGCTAGCGCGGGAAAGGAAATGGGCCAGCCCAGTGGCGCTCCGCGGTGCAGAGGGCGGCTGACAGGTTAGTCCCACTTGTCAGGGAGACTTAAAACCTGAAACGGTATGGCATGATTTGGGCGCTATGATTAGAATAGAGATCAACAGTCCATAGTCGTCGTCGACGACGGACTCGTCGTCGGTGAGACCGAACCCTAAACGGCCAGCGGGGGTGCAATGTGGGCATACCAGGGCTCCACCTACTGCGACGAGGCGGGCAAATAATCTGGTGGACGACGGCGAGCTCAGGCGAGGTCGCGGCAGCTCCTGGGGTGGACCAAATCGATGGCGCCTTCTCCTCCTTTGCAGCGGGTTCCTCTGGCGCAATTCTGGCGAACTATGGCTCGAGCGGCTCCGGCGAGAGGTGGGGAAGGATCAGTGAGGAGAGGGGAGTGGAGTGGTGTGGGGAGGGCTCCTTTTATAGGGCGACGAGGGGACCGAGCGGCACGACGGCAAGCTCGTCGGTGACGCTGATACAGGCGGCTAGAGGCATGGGCGGCATAGGTGGATGGTGGCCTGCCTCCTGGTGATGCTCTACGGCATTAATGCGCGGCTAGGGGCGGTGGCGTTTCGTCGGGAGCGTATGAAAGCTCATGCTTAAGTGGCAAAAAAGTTTGTTTTTAACTGTGGCCTATGCTTTGTCATGCCATGCTTGATATTGTTTTGGCTTTATGCTTAGTATTCTTTGCTGTAGCATGACTTGTTATAAACAATTGAGATTGCTTAATGTGCCTTGGATGAATCATGCGTTGTTTTAGCATATTAAAGCATAGCATAGTGGTATTATCCTTTGATGCTTTATTTGGGTTGACTTGGCGCATGCTCACACCATGTTATGACTATCTAAAGTCACCATAGCCTTTATGATCCTTTAGTTTTCAACTTGTAGTATCACTTTATGCTTTGATCAATGATTTTTTGTCGCTCTACATGATTATGGCCATTATTGCTCTCTTAGTTTGTTGCTCCCAGTCTTTTGCTAGCCTCCACAACCAAGTATGAGTTCCACTCATGCATCCAACTCCCTAAACCAAGTTATTCCAAAGAGTCCACCATATCTACCTATTATCATATGCTATTCCAAGTATATTCATGCTATTTTTTACCTTCCAAATTAAACTTGTTATGAGAAAACTAGTGATTAAAGCTCTCACGAACTTGATGGCACACTTTACTTTTCTTGCCCTTAATAAACTTGAACCATTGTGTCGTCTATGTTGTATATGCTTGCACTTATTTTTTGGGAATTAGCAGAACCATGCTGTCATGGGGAACGCTTTCAATATTGCAGTTGGTACTTTGTACCTAGTTGATATCATGCTCTTTTGTCTATGGATGTCGTCGGTGTGAAATGAAAGGGGAGCTTGTAAGTCCATGAAGTTATGTATATGTGTTAGAGAAACGCCTGGGCCGCTGGTCTAATCCATGCTGACATGGTGGAAACCTGCAGCGTAACCATAATGAGCTGTCTATGAAGCATTCTTCTTATAAAAAAGAGTCCTATATTGAAGAAAAAAGAGAAAAAAAGAAGAGATTATGAAAAGAGGAAAGAGAGAATAAAGCACCATATTCCCATGGTAAATAAGAAGATTGCTGAGATGCTCGTTGTCTGCTTGCCTTGTCATTTTGATATGGGGATTCTTCCGTATCATCGGGCAAGGGGTACCCCGTTGGCGGTTCTCTATGATACACATGTACTTACGATGACAAGAACTTACCGGTGACTAAAGTTGAGTAGCATGAGGAGCGGCCTTCGTATTCAAGGGACATGAAATTTCTAACTTATACTTCGTCAAGCATGTACACCATAGTTTGTTCACTTTAACCTTAATCACCTTCAATATGCTTATGATAGGGGCAATGAGAGCTTAAAGCTATAAGTACCATAATTTTTGGAAGCTCTTTATGAAACTTGAATCTTTGCTTCCTTTTATGAAGGCCTTTCTTCCACCATTATATTGAGTCTCCACCTTCTACCTTTATGCACCTACTTTGAGAGCATAGTCGCCATTCTTAGTTCTATGTGCATGGACCCAATACTAGTTGATTGATGCATACCTTGATATTGCTTGTTTTAAACTATTTGTATCTAGTCACTCTTATGAACTTTGAAGGTGTCCTATGCATTTATATTTGCTACTCTATGAGGGACAAGCTGAATGCTACTATGCTATGTTTTCTTTATGTGAAACAAACAAACGTCTTGCAAAGCATATTCATGAATCTTTTGTTTATGCCTTTTCATGTTGCAACATAGTTGATATGTCTTATTGTTAGAACTTTATCTTTCATGCTATGTTGAAGTACTACGATCCCAGCTATCAATGTTTTACAAATACTTTGATCAAGTTTATGATGGTGCATGTCACCTCAAAAATTATTCTTTCTTTTTATCACTTACCTACTCGAGGACGAGCAGGAGTTAAGCTTGGGGATGTTGATACGTTGCTAACGTATCCATAATTTTTGATGTTCCATGCTTGGTCTTATCTACTTTCTTATGTTTTGTACACACTTTGGAGTATTGTCTATACACTTTCTTGGACTAACCTATTAACAAGAGCCACAGTGCCAGCTGCCTGTTCTCTGCTATTTTTGGTTTCGGGAAAGTCAGAAAATGAATATTCTTGGAATTGGACGGGACAAAAGCCAAAGTCAGTTTTTCACCGAGGGACACATGAAGCCAGAATACGAGACGAAGAGGGGCCAGGGGGCCGCCACACCACCTGGCCACGCGGCCCAGCCTGGCACGTGCCAGGGGGTGGTCTAGCCGCCTCCGGCACCCCCTCGACCTCCCCTTTCGCCTATAAGATGCCTCCGATACAGAAACCCTAAGTACCCGATCAAAATTCCATGAAAGAGTTTGTAGCCACTGTCATATCCATCCCTAGTCCAGGAGGGATCTGAAGCTCTTCCCGACACCCTGCCGGAGAGGGGAATTCACCCTGGAGGCCTTCTTCATCATCATGCAATCCTCCGGTGTGATGCGTGAGTAGTTCATCCTTGGACTATGGGTCCATGTAGTAGCTAGATGGCTGGTTCTCCTCCTTTGTGATATCATGTTTAGATCTTGTGAGCTCCGTTCATGATCAAGATCATCTATTTGTAATTCCTACATGTTGTGTTTGCGGGGATCCGATGGATATTGAGATGCTATTTCAGATTGATTATTGATTCTATCATGTATTTGTTATTTGTGATCTTGCATGCTTTCTGTTGTTAGTAGCTATCTTGGCCAAGTAGATGCTAGCAAGTCCAAGAGTTAGTAGTGGGTTCATGCCTCTAGTAATCTGGGGAAGTGATAGAAATCTCTAAGGTACTAGATGTGTTGTTGCTACTAGGGAGAAAACAACAATCCTTTGTTCATAGAACAATCATATTGTTTACTTTACACGCAATGCGTAATGCAATTATCTGATGCTTGCAACTTAATACTGGAGGGGTTTCGGATGATAACCTGAAGGTGGATTATTAGTCATAGATGCAGTTGGATTACAGTCTATGTATAATGTTGTAATGCCCAATCAAGTCTCAAAGGAGTCAAGATGAGTAGTATATGCATGATTGCTTTCTCGATGTTTGTCAATTGCCCCGCTGTAATTTGTTCACCCAACATGTCATCTATCTTAAGGAGAGCCACCACTAGTGAACTATGGACACCGGTCCTTTCTTTTATCATTAATCTACAATCACCTGTTTACTGCTTTCTTTTTACTTTCTGCAAACTACTACTTTCTTCCACACAATACGTTTAATCCTTTGTTTTCAGCAAAACCATGAGATTGACAACCTCACTGTAAGTTGGGTACAGAGTTCTTTGGTTGTGTTGTGCAGGTCTCCACATTGCTGCTGACGTTGGTAGTGCGCCCTGCCAAAGTCCAACTAGAAACACCTTTCCGGTGTTTCCTTGCTCCTACTGGATTGATAACCTTGGTTTCATAACTGAGGGAAAACTTGTTGCTGTGCTCATCATACCTTCCTCTTGGGGTTCCCCAATGAGCTTGATATATTTTGGGCCGACAAGCAGTGAGCAATAGGCAAGAACTCCACAATCAAAGCATACCGAATACTACTACACCTAGTACTAATAGTACCCCCAATGGCCCAATCATAAGAAAATTAAGCAAAGCCAGATTTTGAGGTGAGCAAATACACCCACCTATTTTAGCAAGAACTCCCCAATCGGAGGTTGCACCAGTTCCAACAATTGCTTGCTGGATGGGAGCTAGCTAGTGGTGGTTTCTTGTCTTGTCTTCGCTAGAAAGGCATGGGCAGGGGAGTAGTAGTACTAGTAGTAGTAGGGCTGGGCAGTACACTTTTTCTACAGTAAGTATTTTTAAGTGCGAGTGGCGGAAACATTTTGTTGGGAGAGAATCCTGAATTTTGATCCCAGCTATCATGTGGTGGCCTACAGCTATTTCAAGCGGGACCCACATCAGGGGTGAGTTAAAGCGGGTCCCACATCAAGTGGGTGAGATACTTGACTGAGCCCACCTCCTCCTTCCCTTGGTACTAGTACTAGTTCTCCCAGGTTCCTCTCCAAGGACAGATAAAATCGCCCCTCTTCGAATCAAATTGATCGCCAGAGAGGGGAATCACCCTGGAGGCCTTCTTCATCATCATGCAAGCCTCCGGTGTGATGCGTGAGTAGTTCATCCTTAGACTACGGGTCCATGTAGTAGCTAGATGGCTGGTTCTCCTCCTTTGTGCTATCATGTTTAGATCTTGTGAGCTCGGTTCATGATCAAGATCATCTATTTGTAATTCCTACATGTTGTGTTTGCGGGGATCCGATGGATATTGAGATGCTATTTCAGATTGATTATTGATTCTATCATGTCTTTCTTATTTGTGATCTTTCATGCTTTTCATTGTTAGTAGCTATCTTGGCCAAGTAGATGCTAGCGACTCCAAGAGTTAGTATCTATGCTCGATAGTGGGTTCATGCCTCTGGTAATCTGGGGAAGTGACAGAAATCTCTAAGGTACTAGATGTGTTGTTGCTACTAGGGAGAAAACAACAATCCTTTGTTCATAGAACAATCGTATTGTTTACATTACACGCAATTCGTAAAGCACTAATCTATTGCTTGCAACTTAATACTGGAGGGGGTTCGGATGATAACCTGAAGGTGGATTATTAGTCATAGATGCAGTTGGATGCGGTCTATGTATAATGTTGTAATGCCCAATCAAGTCTCAAAGGAGTCAAGATGATTAGTATATGCATGTATGCTTTCTCGATGTTTGTCAATTGCCCCGCTATAATTTGTTCACCCAGCATGTTATTTATCTTAAGGAGAGCCACCTCTAGTGAACTATGGATCCAGTCCTTTCTTTTACATACAATCTACAAACTGTTTACTGCTTTGTGTTTACTTTCTGCAAACTATTACTTCCTTCCATTCGATACGTTTAATACTTTGTTTTCAGCAAAACCGGTGAGATTGACAACCTCATCACAAGTTGGGACAGAGTTCTGTGGTTGTGTTGTGCAGGTCTCCACGTTGCTACTAGCACCGATAGTGCGCCCTGCCAAGGCTCAGCTAGCAACACCTTTGGGGTGTTTCCTTGCTCCTACTGGTTCGATAACCTTGGTTTCATAACTGAGGGAAACTTACTTCTATGCTCATCATACCTTCCTCTTGGGGTTCCCCAACAAGCTCGACATCAACACCGAGCCAGCAGCCGGCGACGAACACGATGGCTCGATTCGCAGCATAGGGGGAGCGCGGGCTTCCGTGGCTTGGGCAGGAAGGACCAGGAGGGCGAGAGGATCTCGGTAATGGCCTCGGTTTCCCCTGGGGTGGTTGGAGATGCTAGGGACGACGATGAGTTGTGGCTAGGGTTTCGGGCACCTCTGCGCATGGACGACATAGAGTGAGAGAGAGGGAGAGATGGGGATGGGGAGAGAGAGGGTGATGAGGCCATTCTTATCCTCGACTCAGCGGGCGACGGTGAGCATCGTAACGCACAGAAGATCGATGGCCAGCGACGGGACACGCAGCAGCTTCCTCGGCATCCTTCTAGCGGAGGAAGAAGAAAGAAGAAAGGGAGAGAAGGGGTATGGGCCGAGCGGGCCGCGCGTGGGCTGCTGCTGGGCTGCAGCGAAGCAAGCGAGGAAGGCTACTTCAGGGCGCGCGAGGGCGGCATGTAGCGCAGGAGGGAGCTGGGCTTCGGCCTGGTTAGCTGTTAGCTCCTTTTTTAAGCAAAAACCTTTTCTATTCTGTTTTTTCTCTTTTGTATTTAATTTCAAATCTGTTTTGGCTCATTCCAAAAATACTAGAACATTCGTAAATATCCAAAATAATGCAGGGACCCCTTTATACTATTTGGGATCCGCACTTTTGATCTTTTTCAAAATACAAAAACCATTTTGAATTCATTTCAAAAAGAGGGGAAGGGTTAGGGTTTAGGGTTTTTACATTAATTTTCTTTGCATGCATTTTAAAAGATGATGCTCATGAATGCACAAACAACCCTAATTAAGGATTAACTAAAACTGGGGCGTTACAGCTCTATCCCCCTTACGATAATCTTGACCCGAGATTCTGTAGGTATGAAGAAGGAAGGAAGACAGGGTCACATCTAAGTATAAGAGGGAAACACACTAACAACACACGGAGTATCTCATGGTAAACTCATGAACGAGCGTTCACAAACAACTCTGAGACGACAACATGAAACACATCAAGGTAACAGAGGAAACAAGAGGAGATGGTTTCAAGGTGTTAGATAGATGGTCTTCATATGGATTGAGACCATGGAGCTTCATAAGAGTTTAAGATTCTGAAAGGGAAAGCTTACAACAGAAAGATACCACAGACTTCGAGAGCTGAACCTCTACTAAACGGCTTAAGTAGGCCTTCTAGGGGTACAGAGATATGGATAACCAAGTTGTTGACCTACTTTTGATACAGAAGGGTCACTCTTCATTCAACAGAAGGTTAAGACGGAAAGGTGTTTTGTGGCGAGGACTCGTAAGAGTCACAAGGAACATGTAACAAGAGAAACTTCAGATTACCAAAATCATAGTCACTCTATCAACATGATCGAGAAACGAAGGAAACTCTTTATTCATCCAGGATTATCAAAATCCTTGCCAAAGATCGTGATATCACTTTACACCACCATATGAATAGGTAAGAAGATTCCTGATGACACGAGGAAAAAGAAACTTCATTCTTAGACTTCAATTACTTGGCTCAACAAACGCTTGCCAACATAAAAGGGTCTAGAGGATCGCCCGAGAGACATTTAGCAACACTACTTTAAATGTTCTCCTTCATGTTCGAGGAAACAAACATCAAGTAAAGGTCACACTTCGGAGACAAAGGAAACCATAAGCACAACTCCTATAATGAATCATAGAAGAAGCCTCATGAATATTGGTTGTTATTGCTGATTCAAGAGAATATGACAATAGGCTTTCCGACTAGTTGTGTCAACCATTACATCAATCATGTCAGATTTACAAAGAAAACCTATGTCAAAACCTTGAAGAACACCAACCATCGTAGCTGCTTGAGATTCAACTCTGGTTAGGTTAAATGATACTTCAGACTCAGCATGTTCGAATAGAAAGTGTGCAACATTTACCACAAGGTAAAGTTACTAGATTCTCTAGACATGGACTACAATGTGAAGCTCCAAACGACCGAGCTACATTGTTAGACCAATGTATTAACAGTTGTTAGGGGATAACTTCTTATACATCAAGTACTTGCAACGAAATACACATGTTTCCTCAAGGAAACATAGATAACTCTACTCGAATCCACGGTGACATCTTTTACCATTTTCCCGTGAATCGGAGAAGGTTACTTCTAACATCCAGAACACATACTTCGAGATGACCCGAGGATGGTTCTTAAAAAGTTTTTCCTACATTAATGCCAAATGTTCCATATGAATCTGGTCTAGCATGGAGAAGATAAGGATGTTATCGATGGGCTCAACAACAAACTCATCGAGATACTCCAGGAAGATGGACTCATATGTTGTATGAACGAGGCAGAACTATTGGTCAGCCCAGAAGACATGAGGATGTACTCAAGTGCAACATCATGAGTAGTAACATCATCACGATAGTCCTTGGAACTGAGTTTGATTTGACGATAACCCAAATCAAATTAGAGGCGGGGAAAAATAACATATCAATGAAGGAAATACAATCTTTCTTCAGCATGAACGAAACTAGACATCCCTTTAAGATGAAGTAAGTCTGATAGAACTTTTGTCTTACAACTCTCCAAGTTGTTGTTAAGGCTAAACCAACTAGTTCAAGGGGATCCAGCACGGATCCTTGGAGAAAGGAGCAGTTCATAGAACTTGCTTGCTCAAGAACTTGAGAACACGGTCATGTGGCAACATGGCGATACTTCTAGAAAGACGTCTAGAATATCACAAACCACCGTTATGTCACTTGGTTCGAGAGGAAACTTGCTTGATAAGCCAAGGAGAGACAGTCTCAGAGCTTCGACACAAGCCTAACTCTTTGACTGAAGAGGGTGTGCCAGAATAACGGACTTGGTAACATAATCATCCTTTACTTAGTGATAGGGTTAACCAACCACGCTAAGAATGACTCAAATGTCCATGGAGTTCGAAGCAATAAAAGTTGCTAGGAACCTCAGATGGTCACATTATTACGCACACGCATCATTTTTTAGCACGACAGCTCATAGGAAGGGTGGGTAAATATGTGTAAGAGCATCACTTCATTAAGGTAGTCGTGAAACTCAATACGACCTCTTAATATAAAAGGGTGTGATACGCTAAGGTAGAACAAATAGAAGCTAATCATGCCTCTTTATCTGCGGATTACAACACTTTGACCTGGTCCTAGATATGACAAGGTACCGGAGTTTGTTTCTCATGACAGCCCAAAATGGTTTGTAATGATGGACCACAAGAGTGTCTTGCATTGGAAGACACCAATGCGCATTACTGCTTGGCTACCAACTACTAGACAAAGGTCGGAAAACAACAAGGGAGAAATAACATGCTTAGGATGGAATCACAAGATGTGGATGCATAGTTTATCAATCTTCTGAAAACCAATGCACAGAAAAGGTAAGGTGTGGCAGAGTCACGAGTATAGATGCGAGACTCACGAGGAGTACTCTTGTCATGATCTATTTGGTTCCATTAAATAACCCATCTGCCATAGCTAGTGGTAGGGGAAGTCCTTAATCGTAACGACTCCATTGCAACAATAACCATAAGCTTGAAGGCTAGAATTGTAGTACCAGCCATACTGAGGTAATGTGTGAACATTAGCAACAGGGGTCAATGGAACGGATCTTGGGTTAAAGATCAGCTTCATTTACAAGATTCATAACACAAGAATCTAGCATAATCCGGGATCTTCGGTTCAAGTCCAAGGGTTAAAACCCAAGAAAGAAGTAACTACTACTTGAGTGACACAACATACACTACAAGGTAGCAATCATGAGGTAGCTTCCAAGAGAAGAAAGAACGTCTCAAGTACCCAAATAAATCAAAAGGAGGCACATGAGGCAAAAGGAAACCTCGAAGCCTAGAACAGAACACTATGGATCCTACAATATAATATTGTTGGTCCATAAGGTAGAGATATCATGAAGGAAAGGAATCTCTCAGCTGAAGCAGAGAAAAGGGGAAACAAGGAATTCACAACACACACAACTCTAAAGAACTCTACACTAGGTCAGCTGGCTGAGAAACGACATGCCCAAAAGGCACCTAAGCTTTGAAAGACTAGAAGAGATATCAAAACTTTTTCCAAAGTCCACAAGATGAGATGACCCAGAGTTAGAGCGACACTAGATAAGGATAAAAAGAAGCATACCCGAGATTTCATAAATACTATTCAGCTTTAAAATAGTTTTCACAAGCACTAGACTCAACATCGACCAATAGCAAGGTTTTCCTACGGTCGGTACTGCTCTGATACCAAAAACTATAACACCCCCGGGATCAGGGTTAAAAAACCTAGGCCTTAGCCTGACATAAGCTTAACCTAGACCTCGAGGATATCCAGTGAGATATCGGTAACACAACAGTAACCCTGTGACACAAAAATTGTTACAGCAAGCTCATAACTGAGCGAAGAACCAAAATATTACAAGCAAAGGTCACTAACCACAAACATCAAACAACGGAGGGCAAATTATGCTAATAATTATAGCAGACTTAACAAATGGCCTAAGCAGCCTAAAGCATAACGATGACGTCCCAGCCCATAGACTCCAGGCTGCCAGCCAAGAACCCCAAGCTACTCGTCGGTGTCGGTGTCGTACGGAACTCGTCTTCAGGGGAACACTTACTCTGGAAGTATCAACAAAGCAAGGGTGAGTACAGGGTGTACTCCGCAAGACTTATGGCTGGTGGGGTTATTTTGCATAAAGCCATCTTTGTTTATAAAACAAGAGGGAGAAGAAGCTCGTCTACTCAGAATATTTTAAAAGGGGATAAGAGAGCGACATCTCCGAAGAATTGATCATCATCTTGATATCCACCAAAGTAATCCTCTTCTCACAACTAGGATCACCCCCTCATACCCATGAGGAAGCATCCTTAAGCACACGATGAGCTGCCAAGTTTTATGATTAGGTTAAAGCTCTCTATGATCTTAGAATTCGGTCACCAAGCGTTCATAACCGTGAACACGACTTTTCGAAAAGATTTAACCCTACAGGGGTGTACAACTTTACCCACACGTACCAACCGACTCTTAATGCCACATGATTAGCCCTCTTCCTTGGAAGGCCGACAAAGGGTGGTTGGCCACGACCTTTACCTTACTTTCGCTGAGACCATGAGTCACGCCCTAAGGATGGTTCCGCCATAACGGGTCAAATCCCGAAGTCGGTCCCTAGAGATATGGGTGAGGTTGGTTTACCAGGGGCTCCATCGACCCCAAGCAACCCCGACCACGCTCACCTACCTGTATGAATGCACCTCCTTCACCTCCTCTTTCGAAAACATTTTCAATGCGTATGCCAAATGGAAAGCCCGAACTATGTGACTCATGGAATCTACTAGGCAAGTTACTCAGTGGAGGGGCTCCCAAGCCCCGTGTGGTTGTACGCTCGTCTTGGTCCAAAGGCAAGAACTCTGTTCCTAGTGGTGGCGAGCATGGGACTACAAAAACCAGATCCCACTGTGGCCTCCCATACAAGCCTTAGCATGTTTAACCTTACCACTAATCTTACCTCATCAGTATACATCGATCTCTTTTCATACTAGATTCTCTACAAATGGTACATCATCTAGATGGACCATCACTGACAGCTAAGCATGGCTAAGCAAGACACAGATATAAGCTCTAGCAGTAAACACAAGCCAAACCTAGTTATGCTAGAAGCAGTGGATCAGGTAATATAAGCTCAAAGGGAGTAATGCAACAGATAGGATACTCTATATATCGATAAAAGACTACAGTAGCATCGTATGCATCATGGCAAGAATTAAATACTTTCAAAAGCATAGGATTCTTTTATGTGTGGGGCTATGCTTGCCTTCTTTGTTGATACCTAGATATAGATCTTCAGAAGCCTTGTACTCGACTTGATTACAGTTGGTCAAGTATTCTTCTTCAAGCTTCAATGGTGTTGATCTCGATCTTCGATCTCAGAGTCGGTATCGTATTCTACCGGAAAGAACCAAACACCAGAAAGAAAGGGGAAACAACAATCAACACATGGCATCGATGCAATGCTCAAGCAAGGATTATTATATGACAAGTTAATTAGTATTGTAATGAAACCCTAGAGCATGCTCAATCATTTTAAACAGGGTCCGAAGGGTACAAACCCTAGGACAGGGGAACCCCGGATCACCTATGAGGGGTTGATTTAGTTCTCTAATTAAACTTGTCATTTAAGTTGCTTAACAATGCATTATTATAGTTTAAACAGATAGATCTCATTTTTCTGAACATTTTGATATATTATACATATTTTTCTGACTTATAAATAATTAGTTATTGAATTTATAAGATTAAACCAATTTATTAAATTATTAAAACAGTTATAATTGATTTACTATGCCAGACTGACGTCACTCAACCTTTTAACACACGGTCTGTGGCTAGCCACTACAGCTGATAGAGGGGCCCCATGCCACCTCAGCCGCCACGCCACCAGGGCGGGCCACTGGCCGGTTTGACCGGGTCAGACCGATGCCGCTGACATCAGGGCGACATCACGATGACGTCAGCCGGCGGGGCTCTCCCCAGATCGACGGCCGGGACGGTGAACGAGCGCACGCGAGGATGCGGGGGTGCTATGGGTCGACGCAGCGCGACGCGAGGAACCCAAAAGTTGCGGCGCTACTACCTATTGGTTACCGGAGGTAGCGCTGCGACGGTGAGCGACGGCGGTGGCTATAGGTGCTCGCGGGGACGAAGCTACGACAGGCAATCAATGAAACAGAGGGGTCCATATGAACCAGAAGATCACCAGGAACGCATCGGTCTTGACGGCAGGGCGAGGTGAGGTCGCGGTCGACGGCGAGCGCGATGGCCGGCGACGAACATGACAGCTCGATTCGCACCATAGGGCGCACGCGGGCTTCCGTGGCTTGGAAAGGAAGGACCAAGAGGGCGAGAGGATCTCGGTAAAGGCCTCGGTTTCCCCTGGGGTGGTCGGAGATGCTGGGGATGACGACGAGCTGCGGCTAGGGTTTCGGGCACCTCTGCGCATGGACGGCACAGAGTGAGAGAGAGGGAGAGATGGGGATAGGGAGAGAGAGGGCGACGAGGCCGTTCTTATCCTTGACTCAGCGGGCCGCGGTGAGCATCGTAACACGCAGAAGATCGATGGCGGCGATGGGACACGCAGCAGCTTCCTCGGCATCCTTCTGGCGGAGGAAGAAGAAAGAAGAAAGGGAGCGAAGGGGTATGGGCCGAGCGGGCCGCGCGTGGGCTGCTGCTGGGTTGAAGCGAAGAAAGTGAGGCAGGCTGCAACAGGGTGCGCGAGGGTGGCAGGTAGCGCGGGAGGGAGCTGGGCTTCGGCCTGGTTAGCTGTTAGCTCTTTTTTAAGCAAAAACCTTTTCGATTCTTTTTTCTGTTTTGTATTTAATTTCAAATCTGTTTTGGCTCATTCCAGAAATACTAGAACATTTGTAAATATCCAAAATAATGCAGGGACCCCTTTATACTATTTGGGATCCGCACTTTTGATATTTTTCAAAATACAAAAATTATTTTGAATTCATTTCACAAAGAGGGGAAGGGTTAGGGTTTAGGGTTTTTACATTAATTTTCTTTGCATGCATTTTAAAAGATGATTCTCATGAATGCACAAACAACCCTAATTAAGGATTAACTAAAACTGGGGCATTACAGCTCTATCCCCCTTACGAGAATCTCGACTCGAGATTCCGTAGGTCGGAAGAAGGAAGGAAGACAGGGTCACATCTAACGATAATAGGGAAACACACTAAAAACACACGAAGTATCTCATGGTCTACTCATGAACGAGTGTTCAGAAACAACTCTGAGACGACGACATGAAACACATCAAGGTAACAGAGGAAACAAGAGGAGATGGTTTCAAGGTGTTATATAGATGGTCTTCATAGGGATTGAGACCATGGAGCTTCAGAAGAGTTTAAGCTTCTGAAAGGGAAAGCTTACAACAGAAAGAGACCATAGACTTCAAGAGCTGAACCTCTATTAAACGGCTTAAGTAGGGTTTCCAGGGGTATTGAGATATGGATAACCAAGTGGTTGAACTACTTTTGATACAGAAGGGTCACTCTTCGTTCAACAGAAGGTTAAGACGGAAAGGTGTTTTGTGGCGAGGACTCGTAAGAGTCACAAGGAACATGTAACAAGAGAAACTTCAGATTACCAAAATCATAGTCACTCTATGAACATGACCGAGAATCGAAGGAAACTCTTTATTCATCCAGGATTATCAAAATCTTTGCCAATGATCGTTATATCACTTTACACCACCAGATGAATAAGTAAGAAGATTCCTGATGACACGAGGAAAAAGAAACTTCATTCTCGGACTTCAATTACTTGGCTCAACAAACGCTTGCCAACATAAAAGGGTTTGGAGGATCGACAGAGAGACATTTAACAAAACTACTTTAAATGTTCTCCTTGATGTTCGAGGAAACAAACATCAAGTAAAGGTCGCACTTCGGAGACAAAGGAAACCATAAGCACAACTCCTATAATGAATCATAGAAGAAGCCTCATGAAGATTGGTTGTTATTGCTGATTCAAGATAATATGACAATAGGCTTTCCGACTAGTTGTGTCAACCATTACATCAATCATGTCGGATTTACAAAGAAAACCTATGTCAAAACCTTGAAGAACACCAACCATCGTAGCTGCTTGAGATTCAACTCTGGTTAGGTTAAATGATACTTCAGACTCAGCATGTCCGAATAGAAAGTGTGCAACATTTACCACAAGGTAAAGTTACTAGGTTCTCAAGACATGGACTACAATGTGAAGCTCCAAACGACTGAGTTACATTGTTAGACCAACGTATTAACAGTTGTTAGGGGACATCTTCTTATACATCAAGTACTTGCAATGAAATACACATGTGTCCTCAAGGAAACATAGATAACTCTACTCGAATCCACGGTTACATCTTTCACCATTTTCCCGTGAATCGGAGAAGGTTACTTCTAACATCCAGAACACATACTTTGAGATGACCCGAGGATGGTTCTTAAAAAGGTTTTCCAACATTAATGCCAAATGTTCCATATGAATCTGGTCTAGCATGGAGAAGATAAGGATGTTATCGATGGGCTCAACAACAAACTCATCGAGATACTCTAGGAAGATGGACTCATATGTTGTATGAACGAGGCAGAACTATTGGTCAGACCAGAGGACATGAGGATGTACTCTAGTGAAACATCACGAGTAGTAACATCATCATGATAGTCCTTGGAACTGAGTTTGATTTGATGATAGCCCAAATCAAATCAGAGGCGGGGGCAGATAATATATCCATGAAGGAAATACAATCTTTCTGTAACACCCTCGAATCGGCCCTATGCAAGTTTTAGCCCTTTCCGCCAAACCCGCATAGAAACGATTCAAGGACGCCCACCAGGCACTTTCGTGCGGGTGGAAAACAAAGTAATACCATTACACCACAGTCCTCGATGGGACCCACAGAACAGATACATATACAACATCGACTCCATGAGTCAAGAATACAGATATACAATACAAAGATCCAAATCACCTTGAAAACATTATAGGCGTCCGAGTACGAACAAGATGCAAATGGGGCTAAGAGCCCTGAAGAATAACCAATGGCGTCCATAACCCTGCCCAGGCCAAGCCGGAAGGGTAACCCTGCTAACGACGTCGATCTCAAACCTGCTAAAACAAAGGGGGTGCCGACAAAGGGCAAAGGAAAAAGAGGAGCGTCAGTACTGAGGCCAGTACACGGCGAGGCTAGAATTTGGCGGCGCTCGCCTACATAGGTATGGTGGACTGAAGCGGTAGCGCAGCATGCACTAAACAACCTACAGAGACTCAATACATCTGTCGGCTACTAGAGAGGGGTAAGAAAGACCTATTCGAATCCAACCTGATACTAACACCAGACATACCCATCCTGACATTTCCCCCTCGAGACCAAACGAGGAAGTCAGAACCAAGGGACTCACACGGTTGGCAGTTTTATTCATTCCGTTATAGTTGAAGCTCTTACTAATCAGATATAGATAGCATGAGTCATCCTAATAGCGTAAGTAGTGGGCAGTTTTAGTTAACCATTCAGTTGTAGTTGCAGTACTTACTAGGCCGATACCATTAGCATGTGACATCCCAAACCCATCAGTTGTTGGCACTTTTAGTTCATTCCATTGGAGTTGCGATACTTACTAGGCAGGTATAACATGACACGATACACCCCAGTTCCATTAGTTGTTGGCACTTTTATTATCCATTCCATTATGGTGAAGCTGATTACTAGTCACATATTGAGTCAAATTTATAGCACTACTTTAGTTATGCTTGTCTATGATCGAGATATTGTGCTCCAAGTCGTCCATAACCGCGGACACAGCTTTCAGAAAGATTTACCCTGCAGGGGTGCACAAATAGCAACACACACACGATCAACCTCGGAAAAACAAAATCAAAACCCAACGAGGCTTTCACGACAAAGCAATCACAGGATTCATAAAATATTTTAGGGGGGAACCCCATTAAGCTACCAACGAAGTTGGCAGGCTCCGAGACGGACCCAAGGTTTGCGCCAATGGCTGTAAACGACTGGGAACCCGAAAGTGTGACTGGGCTTGTCGATACCGCGAAAACACTCCGCAATCCTAAACAGTACATGTGCTCCACGCACAATCGTAAATAAAGCAGTAAAGCATGGCATAAGTACAGGATAGTAATAAAACCCCAAACTAGTTTGTGGCCCCAAGAAATAAGAAATGAATCAAGCTCTGGCTAAGGGGGATTCATAGACTCTCCCGGATGTGGATAGTGCGAATAGTCAAGGAACAGGTATCAAGTACTCGGGGTCCTACAGGACACAAGTGAGCGTGGAAGAACCAAATAACATCTATTGCCCACCGATGCCTCTGCATTAGTTATATCTAGCAATTTAATAGTTGTATTTACAGTCATGATCATCTCCACCATAAGCATCTGCTAGCCTTCCAACAACTGTGGTACTTGACAACACGAGATCACACCTGAGCAAGCAACTACGACTCGCAAGGCCAGCTATCTACCAAACACAGGTAATAGGAGGTGTCCAAGGCAATATAGGGGCTGCACGGGATATAACTGGTGTACGGAAACTAAAGCATCGCGACACGGGTAGCAATAAATCAACAGGAGGAAATAAAGACTACAAATGAAAAATAGGTAGAAGGGGGAGAGATGCTTGCCTGGGAAACATTGCCGAAGGATCATATCCGGAGAACTTGTCGATACTCGCATCAACTCATCGGCCTAGTCCGCGAAGAAGCAAAAACTAGAAGAAACACCGAATGCAATATTTAATACTATGGCAAAAGATCCGGCATGATGTGTGTATGATGCATGGCATGGCAAAGATGCGGTGCAATTAGGCAGTATTAAGCAATACCGGGGTCCCGACAATTAATTAGATGGTTTGTGTTGTTTAGATACCCCGCAATTTAAATGTTGTCTTAACACGGCAAAACATAGCATCGGTTATGTACACAAATTTAAATGGAGTCCGGAATAAGACAAAAGTATCCCACATATTGACTCCATATTTAATTATGAGGTGAATCGACTATTTAACCCAACCCACCAGATGACATGTATGCAAGCATGAACAATTTAATATGCGATAGTTGATAATGTCATATTATAAAAATAGGGGCTTAGGGGCACACATCTGGGTTCGGAAGATCTTGGGTTCCGGGGGTTCGGGTTCGGTCTCAGGGTTCGACGGGGACGGCGAGGTTCGGACACAAGAGGGAGAACTTGTCGTGTCGCGACGGAGAACTTGGGTGCCAAGCGATCGATCCTGTCGTCGATGGCGAACTTGAGTGGATCGGGTACCGGGGTCTTCGAATCCGTGTAGACGGTCATGGCATCCGGGAGGAAGTACTTGGTGGTTCCGAGAAGGAGGTCTTGACGCATTCGATGGATCGGTCCTCGGGGTCGAAGAACTTGGCGCGCTAGGTTTCGATCTTCGGATCTTGGTCGGGTCGTCGGATCCGTAGGCGATCTTGGTGTACTGTGTTAAGATCCTTGGCTTCGGGTCCATGACGATGGTCTTGTCCGTGATGGAGAACTTGGGTGTTTGGCTTCGGATGTCGACGGAGGACTTGATTCCGGGACAAAGGTCTTCGAGTTCGGCCCGTGACGGAGAACTCAGATCATTGGGTTTGGCGTCGGGGGTTCATCGGATTCGTCTCGACGATCTTGTCGCCCACATTGAAGGCCTTTGGGTTCCAGCTTCTGGTGGTCGATGACGTTCTTGTCGACTTCGAGAGGATTGCAATAGCCTTCTGTCAGGGACATAACACAACGCATCGGAGTAGACAAACGTGGGACGGAACGGGCACAACACATAGGCAACAAACAAAAAGGCACCAGCTGACCACCGGGATGAAGGAGGTCGACCACCGTGGGTGCCCTGGGGGACACGGGCGTCCACGTGCGGCTGGACATCAGCGGTCCGCACCATGGAAGGCGAGCCTAGGGCCGCAGATATCGTGGAGGGACGCGGGGCCCACACGGCGACGGAAGGTGGACGACGATGCACGGGACAGAGGCCGGCTGGGCTCAGGGTAGAAGGTAGATAGAGGGGCACTGGCTCGATATGGGAGGGGTCACCGAGGAGGGAGCTCGCGAGGTGGTGGCGCGGAACAGCCTGGCCGTGCGGCACGCAGAGGCGGCCTACGTGGCACCAATGGGAGCTCGACGGAGACGAGGTCGGGGTCGAGCTGGAGAGGGAGATGCCGGCATCTTGGGGACAAACTGGTGGAGGGGCACGCGGCGGCGGGTAGAGCATCAGGGAGGGCGCGGTCGTGGGTGCTGGCATCGTGGGTGCGTCGGCGTGGGAAGGGACGAGGACGGGGCGGAGGACGCCTGGCAGTGGGGGCAGGGGACAGAAAGGCGACGGGGAGGGGCCGCTCGAGCGGCAGCGAGCTCCGCTTGAGCAGAGGCAGAGCGGCGATGGCGGGGGAGGCGTGGGGCCCGAGGAAGGCGGCGCCTCGAGCCGAGGGGAGGGAAAAACGCGGCAACGGCCGGAGATGTGCCATCGGAGGCGGAGGACGACTAGACGCGGGAGGACGGTCGGCCTGGCGGCGGTGTCCTGTGGAGGAGGAAGGGGCGGGCCGTCGAGGTAGGTGGAGAGAAATGAGAGGTTGGGGAGAGAGAGGGCGATGCAGCAGGTGGGGCCGGCTAACAGGTGCGATGCGGGAGGCGTGCTAGCCTCGCACGGGGCTGCGCGCACGCGAGCGTGCGTGTGGTTGGTTCGAACACAGGTGGGAATGGGTGCGGTGCTGTGTGGCTTTGATCGGGGGGCCAGGCGTGGGGAAAAGCAGGGTAGGTGGCGCGGTTCCAGGAGCTGTCGGTGGTGGGGAGGTGGGGCCAGGGAGACGTGGACGTGGGGATTAGGCCAGGCTGGCGTGTGGTGGAGGGAAAACGGGAGGGGTTGGTGAGGTGGCAGGCGGTGAGAGGACAGGGTGAGGTGGAGGGGTGGGGGAAGTGGCTGGGTAGATTAGGGTTGGGTAGATTAGTGATTTTGGAGGTGGTCGGCCGGGCTTTCGGGCCTGGCGGGCTGCCTCCTAGAAACAACTTAAATATTTATTTATTTAAAACGGGGCTTTTGAAATCCGATTGTAGACGAAACAAAATAATCCGGAGACCCGGGTTTTAATTTGAAATAAAGACGGGGCGTTTAGAAAACAAAACCAGGCTTTTCGAAAATAGTTTTTAAACAAACCATGCAAGATGATGACGATGCTCAAATGCAATGTGGCATGATGACATGAGCATGCGGTCATGATGATGCAATGCACCAAAATCATAGCGATTTTCTAGTAGTGGTTTTAGCGGGATGCCACAATTCGACACCACTAACAAGGGATCTCGCCCTCGAGATCCGCCTCATGGTACCGGGAAGAAGGTCGGCGATCTGGATCTTCTCGCTTCGTGTAGATTCTCGTGACACCACTAACAAGGATTCTTGCTCCATCTTTAATTGTCGACACCACCAACAAGAGGTCGTTGCTCACGTTTGTCGAGAGGACACTCCGGAGAAACAAAGACAAAGTTAAAGGTCACAAGGCTACCTCTAACTTCAGTGGAATGAGTAAATTGCATTGATCCACCAATTCAATATACAAAAGCGAATGATAAGAGTAGTGGTATGGTCGCGGCTCCATCCCACACTCATATCATTACTCCGTACATGAATAGCAGAATTATGCAACCAACTCTCGGAATCAGACTGAAGATCTCGACAAACGAGGTTCGGAACAAAGGAGTGATGCAGACTCTGCATCGGATCTGGCGTAGATGATGTCGTCGCATTGAAACCACCAGAAGGCACAAGAAGGAACGTAGAGAAGTCCCACAGATGAAGGATTCATCAAATAGCACGAAGACCGGATGTAGAAGCACCGTTACCAAAGGAGGAAGCGAAAACCTGAAGGTACGACGGGAACCCAACCACGAGAAATCCTGGACTAGAAGAAGGTAAGAGAACAGATCCAAAACACGCAGAGGTAAGAGGAGAACAGCAGAGGGGTAAGGAGTAAAAGCAGACCTAATGAGATCTATCCAACCGATTTTGCAAAATAGTTTTGACACTCTAATTCGGCTGTTAGCTAGGTTATCCTATAGGCTGGACCAGTGGGGTATCGCAACTACTGGGCTCTGATACCACTCTGTAACACCCTCGAATCGGCCCTATGCGAGTTTTAGCCCTTTCCGCCAAACCCGCATAGAAATGATTCAAGGACGCCCACCAGGCACTTTCGTGCGGGTGGAAAACGAAGTACTACCATTACACCACAATCCTCAATGGGACCCACAGAACAGATATATATACAACACCGACTCCATGAGTCAAGAATACATATATACAATACAAAGATCCAAATCACCTTGAAAACGTTACAGCGTCCGAGTACGGACAAGATGCAAATGGGGCTAAGAGCCCTGAAGAATAACCAATGGCGTCCATAACCCTGCCCAGGCCAAGCCGGAAGGGTAACCCTGCTAACGACGTCGATCTCAAACCTGCTAAAACAAAAGGGGTGCCGACAAAGGGCAAAGGAAAAAGAGGAGCATCAGCACTGATGCCAGTACACGATGAGGCTAGAATTCGGTGGCGCTCGCCTACATAGGTATCGTGGACTGAAGCGGCATCGCAGCATGCACTAAACAACCTATAGAGACTCAATACATCTGTCGGCTATTAGAGAGGGGTAAGAAAGACCTATTCGAATCCAACCTGATACTAACACCAGATATACCCATCCTGGCATTTCCCCCTCGAGACCAAACGAGGAAGTCAGAACCGAGGAACTCACACGGTTGGTAGTTTTATTCATTCCGTTATAGTTGAAGCTCTTACTAATCAGATATAGATAGCATGAGTCATCCTGATAGCATAAGTAGTGGACAGTTTTAGTTAACCATTCAGTTGTAGTTGCAGTACTTACTAGGAAGATACCATTAGCATGTGACATCCCAAACCCAGCAGTTGTTGGCACTTTTAGTTCATTCCATTGGAGTTGCGATACTTACTAGGCAGGTATAACATGACACGATACACCCTAGTTCCATCAGTTGTTGGCACTTTTATTATCCATTCCATTGTGGTGAAGCTGATTACTAGTCACATATTGAGTCAAATTTATAGCACTACTTTAGTTATGCTTGTCTATGATCGAGATACTGTGCTCCAAGTCGTCCATAACCGTGGACATGGCTTTCAGAAAGATTTACCCTGCAGGGGTGCACAAATAGCAACACACACACGATCAACATCGGAAAAACCAAATCAAAACCCAATGAGGCTTTCACGACAAAGCAATCACATGATTCATAAAATATTTCAGGGGGGCACCCCATTAAGCTACCCGCAACGAAGTTGGCTGCCTCCGAGACGGACCCAAGGTTTGCGCCAATGGCTGTAAACGACTGGAACCCGAAAGTGTGACTGGGCTTGTCGATACCGCGAAAATACTCCGCAATCCTAAACAGTACAGGTGCTCCACGCACAATCGTAAATAAAGCAGTAAAGCATGGCATAAGTACAGGATAGTAATAAAACCCCAAACTAGTTTGTGGCCCCAAGAAATAAGAAATGAATCAAGCTCTGGCTAAGGGGGATTCATAGACTCTCCCGGATGTGGATAGTGCGAATAGTCAAGGAACAGGTATCAAGTACTCGGGGTCCTACAGGACACAAGTGAGCGTGGAAGAACCAAATAACATCTATTGCCCACCGATGTCTCTGCATTAGTTATATCTAGCAATTTTATAGTTGTATTTACAGTCATGATCATCTCCACCATAAGCATCTGCTAGCCTTACAACAACTATGGTACTTGACAACACGAGATCACACCTGAGCAAGCAACTACAACTCGCAAGGCCATCTATCTACCAAACACAGGTAATAGGAGGTGTCCAAGGCAATATAGAGGTTGCATGAGATATAACTGGTGTACGGAAACTAAAGCATCGCGACACGGATAGCAATAGATCAACAGGAGGAAATAAAGACTATAAATGCAAAATAGGTAGAAGCGGGAGAGATGCTCGCCTGGGAAACACTGCCGAAGGATCATATCTGGAGAACTTGTGGATACTCGCATCAACTCATCGGCCTAGTCCACGAAGAAGCAAACACTAGAAGAAACACCGAATGCAATATTTAATACTACGGCAGAAGATCCGGCATGATGTATGTATGATGCATGGCATGGCAAAAATGCGGTGCAATTAGGCAGTATTAAGCGGAACCAGGGTCCCGACAATTCATTAGATGGTTTGTGTTGTTTAGATACCACGCAATTTAAATGTTGTCTTAACACGGCAAAACATAGCATCGGTTCGGTACACAAATTTAAATGGAGTCCGGAATAAGACAAAAGTATCCCGCATATTGACTCCATATTTAATTATGAGATGAATCGACTATTTAACCCAACCCACCAGATGACATGTATGCAAGCATGAACAATTTAATATGCGATAGTTGATAATGTCATATTATAAAAATAGGGGCTTAGGGGCACACATCTGGGTTCAGAAGATCTTGGGTTCCGGGGGTTCGGGTTCGGTCTCAGGGTTCGACAGGGACGGCGAGGTTCGGACACAAGATGGAGAACTTGTTGTGTCGCGACGGAGAACTTGGGTGCCAAGCGGTCGATCCTGTCGTCGATGGCGAACTTGAGTGGATTGGGTACCAGGGTCTTTGAATCCGTGTAGACGGTCATGGCATCCGGGAGGAAGTACTTGGTGGTTCCGAGAAGGAGGTCTTGTCGCATCCGATGGATCGGTCCTCAGGGTCGAAGAACTTGGCGTGCCAGGGTTTGGTCTTCGGATCTTGGTCGGGTCGTCGGATCCGTAGGCGATCTTGGTGTACCGTGTTAAGATCCTTGGCTTCAGGTCCATGACGATGGTCTTGTCCGTGACAGAGAACTTGGGTGTTTGGCCTCGGATGTCGACCGAGGACTTGGTTCCGGGACGAAGGTCTTCGAGTTCGGCCCGTGACGGAGAACTCGTGTAACATCCCAAATTTTGTAATTTCAGATGTTACTAGTAAGCATGCTTCATATCATTGCATCATGGCATCACATATCGAAAAATTTTGCATCAGGTATTTTCTCAAACCCCATAGTCAATTATAGACAAAAGGGGGTAAAAAGCTTTTTAACCTTTCAACCACCAAAAATCTTGCAAAAGGGTTATTTTATTGTTCTATTCTAACCCTCTCCTTTTTACAAATTTTTAGAGACCAATTTCGTCTATTTCGGAGTCCGTTTGCAAAAGTTATCAAGCAAATAGCAATTCAGAAATTATTAAAAGAATATATTAAAAAAAACCTAATCTAACTGGGCCGGCCGAGCTAGCCCGGGGCTACCTGCCGCCCGCCTAGCCGGGTGGGCGACGCGCAGCCGGCCCGCTAGCCGCTAGCCGCCGGTCGCCAACAGCCCGCCAGCGGCCCGCCCCGCGCCCGCAGCCGTTGACAGGCGGGGCCCGCCTGTCAGCCGCCTCCTCCCCGAGTCCGGGTCGAGCCCGACGCCACTGCCGCTAGCGCAACCGCCGCCGACGATTCCGGGACGGACTCCACGACGCCCGCGCCAAGTTTCCGCCCCTATAGAAGCCGGGCATGCCTCCCCAAGCAAACCCTACTTTTTTTTCTTCGCCGCCGCCGATTGCTCGCCGGAGCACCGCTGCCTCCACCGCCAGTAGCCGCCGCCCACCGTCGCCTCGGGAAGGGGGGACCGCCGCCGCCCCCGGGAACGCGACCGCGACGAGGAGCCGGTCCCCGTCGTCTAACTCGCTGGGCCGGGGGTGCATCGCCGCCGCCGCCGACCATCGCCGGAGGAGCGCCGCCATCCACCGCCACCGCCAGTCGCCGCCCACGGTAAGCAGCCGCCGCACTCCCTCCTTGCCGACCGTCGGATCTAGATCCGACGGCCCCAGATCGGTCAACCGGCCCGGCCAATCACCTCGCGCCGCGTGGCAGCACCACGTCGACGCCGCGTCGCCACCGCGTCACGTCACGCGCGCCCAGCGGACCACTCACAGGCCGCCACGTGTCGCGCGCCTCTGGCCTTTTTCTTTTTCTTTTAAAATAGGCAGAATTAGCCCCAATCTCGTAAAATTCATAGAAATTCGAATATCAGTCCAAAAATTGCGTATAATATACCGTTGGATTCATATTTTCGAGTAGAACACAGATCTACAATAATATTACTGTTTCGTCACAGCAATCTTACAGTAGAATTAAAAGTTTAGATTGGAGTATTTTAATTCTAGAAAATTATCCGTAGCTCCGTTTTAGTTGATTCTTGTTGCGTTGGCTTTGTATCGTCGAGATCTTCTGTAGAAAATTGTCATATCTTGCTTAGGGTGTTCAGATCTGTCTCGAGGAAGATTAGAGTTATGGATCTAGTTTCGAGCTTGGTAAATTAGGGTTTAACCCAAAATACTTAAAATCTGTGGGAAATCAATTCTAATGGCATCTCCAACTCAACAACACCCCTGGTTAAAACCCTTGGTCGAAATCAAATCCATCCTTGCATATTACCATGTTGCATGCATGCATATTCGACTTCGTGACTTTGTTTTGTGCAAATTATGATGGGATCCATGTTTGTTTCGTTAGATTGCTCGGAGTGTGCTGAGGAGTATTGTTGTGTAGATTGCTGCTCGGATCAAGGCAAGTTAGACCACTTGTTCATATTTATGTCCCAGTTTTTACTATGCATGTTCTACTCTTCAAAATTCTGTAGTATGCATGTGTAGGATTTTGGTAGATTTTCTTAGTACTATTTTGCAAGTGCGGTTTTGTAGTATGCCATGAGTAGTTCCATACTTAGGATCTTCTATCCCAATAGGTTATCCTGTTTTTCTAAGTTATGCATGCTATGCTATATATTTATCTATATCAAGTATTGTTGGGAGGGTTCGAAAGACTCAAAATTTTCTAAGTACGAGAGCTCTCTCGAGCGAACTTTTCTCCTCCAAAACCCCCTTCAAAATAAAACTAATTTTTCTTCTGGGCGGAATGGTTGTCGGGACAACGAGTGAGATTTTGGTGGAGGACGGCCGCCCAGGAATCAAAGAAGTCTGCCATGTTTCAGAATTCAGAAGCTTCCCGTGCAACCACAATACATATGGGCTCTGTCTTGGCTTAGTACTTAGTGGGAAACCTCACCGGGGTACCAACATTTGGAGGTTCTTGGTACGGTTGGATCCAGCTGGTAGAGGGGCTACTAAGGGAAGGCTTCGCCATGGTCTTGTCTGTAAAAGGGCTTGATCATGGATTGTGGAGAAAGTGCACAACCTCTCGAGAGTATAGCAATCTGATCGATCAGCCGTGTTCACGGAAACAGAACAACGTTGAGCATCTGAAGGATGGAGCCTCTGGAAGATCTTCCCCTCTCTCTTTTCCAAACTTAACATTCTATAAACCCTAGGGCGTGAGTAATATCGCCATTGGGTGGGATTTTGGGAACTTGGTGCGTAATATCCAAGTGCTAGGTTGATTTGGGCACTTGGTGAGTAATATCCACGTGTTCCATTCAACCCTATACTACTTATCAAAGTTTACAAAGTAGGGAAAACTTTCCTCCTCTTTTCTTATTACACTGGTAAAATTGGCTTTACGCAAATGAACCCCAGAGCCTACTCTTAGACTTGCATGTAGAGATAGTCTTACTCTTTCCTTGGTGTAATTTGCCAATACATTCAAAGTATTGACCCAACTTGTTGGCTACACATCTTATGTGCAGAATCCGAAGATTGAAAGGTGTGTAGGGATCGCGGGTCTTCACGCAGCTAGCCTGAGGCGTTGATGGACTCAAGTTTTATTTAGTTTCCGCTGTTTTATTTGAGCTAGCTACGAGCTATGCAAGTTGTAATAACTATACTCTGGATTATTCGTGTAATAATGACTTGTGTTTTACATGGTATTCATCGACTGTGAAGTGCTAGCTATTGATCCAGGGACTAGCATGTTAATCACAGGGACTTAGGATCCTTAACGATCCGAGGTCGCAACAGATGGTATCAGAGCACAAAGTTTCCTGTAGGACGTGACCCCTAGGATTGGAAACCACCTTTACCATGTGTGTTATGCTTTCTATATTATTCTAAGTTATTTGTACTCTTCTAGTATTTGTCTTCCTTATCACCCTGTGCCTAATTTTTATATCCTAACCTAAAGATGACGGCCTTCTACTACAACACCGCCGAAGACATCAAGTGCCTGCGCTTCGGGGAATGCCTTCTGGACATCATCAAGACACTGCAGTTACCCATGCTATCAATCAAGGGAAGCGAGTTAAGGAAGATGCACAAGGAAGGATGCTGGGAAATTGTACTCAACGTCAGATAGAACCCAAGACGGAGGCCATTGTACTCAACGTCACCAGCGATTCCAAGGAGAAAGGACTTAGCATTTGCTTGCAGGAGCTCATTGGATGCCTTTGCGGATGCCACCATGAAGAGGTTGAAGGCAACTACATCAAACTCTTTGGAATACGTGATGAGAAGGGAGTTCCTATCGAGTTAACCCCGGAGGAAAGGAAGACATGCAAGCGTCGAAGAATCCAACAAGACTTGGAGTTCCACATCAATGACCTTCAGAAGGGGAGCTGCTTTGAGATCGTGAGTAATGACAAGCTTTGTGCCCTAGTCAAGGAGAAGGATGAGAAGATCGAAGAGCTGGAAGAGAAGATCAAGTCCCTAGGAGGGGAGCTCACCGCCCAAGACAAAAGGTTCGCTAATCAAGAGAAGAGGGTGCAAGATAAGGACAAGAAGATTAGAGAACAAAGTCTAGTGCTCGCAAAGAACGAGATGGAGTTCAAGAACCTTGCCAACATGTTGAAGGACCTGCGAGCAGCCAAGAGGAGCTTGGAGGAGAAGATCACGCCCGTGACTATGGGGTCAAGTTTGATCAAGAAGCTACATAAGGAGAAGAAGGAACTCCGAGCGAAACTGGAAGCTGCTACCTAGGAACTGCAAGAGGTGAAGGAACTTCAAGGAAGGCTCGAAGCTGCAACACCGGAGCCACAGGAGATGAAGGAACTTCAAGAGAAGCTTGAAGCCACGACGAGGGACATGGAGCTATACAAATCACTGCTGGAAAAGGAAGGCTTCATCATTGAGGATGAGGAAGTGGATCATGAGTAGAGCAGTTGGACCACCATTAGTTCTATAGTCGAACGTTATTCGCGATTGTAATGAGTACCAAAAATCTTATATTGGTTAGTTAAACTTGGTTGAGTGTGTGGATTTTTGTGACATGTGTGCCTTGCGTGTGTTTTTCTTGTTTACATAAGGGTAGGAGTTTATTCCTTAGACTTTCTATCTATTTCTTAACTTGTCTCCCAAACCCTCCAGATGGCGAGACGCGGAAACAACAATAACAACATGCCCCCAGAGATAGCACAACTTCTGAACTCCCAGAATCAGTTGATCCAACTCCTCACTCAAAACATGCAAAACAACAACAACAACCCGCCGCCTCCACCACCCCCACCGCCTCAACAGGATCGCTTGACTCGGTTCTTGAGGTTGAACCCTCCAACCTTCTCAAGTAGTGCTGAGCCAATTGTGGCAGACGACTGGCTCCGCACCATCAACAAGAAGTTAGACACCGTCCAAGTTGTTGGAGCTGATAGGGTGCGCTTTGCCGCGCACCAACTTGAGGGACCAGCTGTTGAATGGTGGGATAACTACCAGGTCACCCACCCCGATATTGAAGCTATCACCTGGAACCAGTTTGAAGCGGCCTTTCGTACCCATCACGTAGCCGCAGGAGTCATGTCACTTAAGAGACGTGAGTTCCGCGACTTGAAACAACTACACCGCTCTGTCTTTGAGTATGGGGACCTTTTTAACAAGCTGGCACGTTATGCACCTGATGATGTATCCACTGATGCCAAGAGACAGGAGGATTTCTTAAGGGGACTTAATGATGAAATATCTATTCAGCTTGTGGCTCTGAAGTTTGATAACTATCAGGAACTTCTAGACAGGGTAGTCGTAGTTGAAGCAAAGCAAAGAAGTATAGAGAACCGGAAGAGAAAGTCCACCTCACACAAGCACAACTCTGCCCCATATCAGAAGCAACGCACTTCGTCACCACCACTCCACAACCATAATGGCCACAACCATAATGGTCATCGTCATGGAGGACATAACCACAATGGCCATAAGCAGCGCAATGGAAATGGCAATGGGAAGGATCTGAGTGAAGTGACATGCTTCAAGTGTAACAAGACAGGGCACTATGCGACTACCTATCCCGAAAAGGCGAAGAATGGGAATGGCAATGGAAACGGCAACGGACACAACCATAGCAATGGTAATGGAAATGGGAAGAAGCCAAACCCGTTCGTTAAAGCCACGGTGAATCATGTATCCATGGAGGATGCTCGTGAGGCACCTGACTCCGTGGTCGGTAAGTTCAAGCTTAACTCCACACCTGCAGTTGTTCTTTTTAATACTGGTGCATCGCATTCATTCATATCAAGGGTATTTGTGGATAGAGGCAAGATACCTACGGAGACTATTAGTACTCCCCTAAGGGTAAGTTCTCCTGGAGGAGAAATAGTGGCAAACTCTGGATGCCGTGGGTTAGAACTAAGAATTGGGGCGCACACCTTTCCCACCAGCCTAGTCGTTCTGGAATCACAAGGCTTAGACATAATTTTGGGCATGAATTGGATGACCGAGTATGAGGGAGTCATAGATTGTGCCAAAAGGACTATCGTACTCACGACTCCGGAAAAGAAAAGGATCCGCTTTAAGTCAACTTTCGCACTCAAAGGAAGTATGGTGAACTCTCTTCAGGGGGTTAGTTTGGAGGATGTGCCAATTGTGAAGGAGTATCCAGATGTGTTTCCGGAAGAATTGCCAGGGATGCCTCCCGACCGAGACATCGAGTTTCTCATTGACTTGATGCCAGGTATTGGACCAATAGCAAAGAGGCCGTACAAGATGGATGTGGATGAATTGAAGGAACTCAAGAAACAGCTTAGAGAGCAATTGGACAAAGGCTTCATTCAACCAAGTGCGTCATCTTGGGGCGCTCCTGTCTTATTCGTGGAGAAGAAGGATAAAACCAAAAGACTAGTCGTGGACTACCGTTCATTGAATGAAGTGACAATCAAGAACAAATACCCTCTACCAAATATTAACGACCTGTTTGACCAATTAAAGGGAGCTAGTGTGTTCTCTAAGATTGATCTACGATCAGGTTATTTTCAGTTGAAGATCCGAGAACAGGATGTACCCAAGACAGCCTTCACAACAAGATATGGATTGTATGAATACACCGTGATGTCGTTTGGCTTAACCAATGCCCCAGCTTACTTCATGACTATGATGAACAAGGTGTTCATGGAGTACTTGGATAAGTTTATTGTGGTATTCATTGATGACATACTCATATACTCCAAGGACGAGAAGGAACATGAGAGGCACCTGCGCCTAATCATGGAAAAGTTAAGGGAACACAAGTTGTATGCTAAATTTAGAAAATGTGAGTTCTGGTTGAAAGAAGTGGGTTTCCTTGGCCATATTGTGTCGGCTAAAGGAGTTGCCGTGGACCCAAGTAAGGTAGCTTCCGTGACAGAATGGGAGTCTCCTAGGAATGTGGGTGACATTAGGAGTTTCCTGGGCCTTGCGGGGTATTACCAAAGATTCATTGAAAACTTTTCCAAGATAGCAAAGCCCATGACAGAGTTGCTGAAGAAAGAGAAGATGTTCCAATGGACCGAGGCTTGTGAAGCAAGCTTTCAGGAATTAAAGAAGCGTCTAGTAATAGCACCAGTTTTGTGTCTCCCTGACATCCAAAAGGACTTCCAGGTCTATTGCGACGCTTCCCGGCAGGGACTGGGTAGTGTTCTGATGCAAGATGGAAAAGTAGTGTCTTACGCCTCCCGGCAACTTAAGCACCATGAGAATAACTACCCCACGCACGATTTGGAACTAGCTTCAGTTGTGCATGCGCTGAAGGTATGGAGACACTACCTAATGGGCAAACATTGTGATGTGTTCACGAATCACAAGAGTCTCAAGTATATCTTCACTCAAAAGGAGTTAAATATGAGGCAAAGGAGATGGCTTGAGCTCATCAAGGACTATGACTTGGACCTGCAGTACCATCCTGGAAAGGCCAACGTTGTGGCTGACGCCTTAAGCCGGAAAGTCTATGTAAATGGACTTACCGTGGGAGAACTTCCAAATTATTTGTGTGAACAATTCAAGGACCTTAGGTTGGAAATAGTTCGGGAAGGATACTTAGCCACTATGGAGATAGTGCCAACGCTTCTGGACCAAATCAAAGAGGCCCAGAAGGGGGACAAAGAGTTGGAAGAAATAAGAGCTAATATAAGCAAAGGCAAAGCAAAAGGGTTTCATACGGATGAACAAGGAACACTCTGGTATGAGAAACGACTGTGCGTTCCCAATGACCCTGATATCAGGAAGTTAATCCTTCAGGAAGCTCACGATTCGCCTTACTCAATTCATCCCGGTAATACAAAGATGTACATGGATGTGAAAGATAGGTTCTGGTGGAACAACATGAAAAGAGAAATTGCTGAATATATCTCCTTGTGTGACGTGTGCAACAGAGTCAAGGCCGAACATCAAAAACCAGCAGGACTGCTGCAGCCATTACCTGTGCCTGATTGGAAGTGGGAGAAGGTAGGCATAGATTTTATCACAGGACTACCGCGGACTCGTTCTGGGTATGACTCCATCTGGGTAGTGGTCGACCACTTTACAAAAGTGGCCCACTTTATTCCCGTAAAGACCACCTATACGAGTGCTAAACTTGCCAAGATTTATATGTCAAAGATCGTAAGTCTTCACGGAGTGCCCAAGGGGATTGTTTCTGATAGAGGTACCCAATTCACCTCTAAGTTTTGGCGACAGCTACACGAGTCTCTAGGGACACGACTAGAGTTTAGTACTGCCTTCCACCCGCAAACCGATGGACAAACGGAAAGGGTTAATCAGATCTTGGAGGACATGTTAAGAGCCTATGCGCTGGACTATGGGTCTAGTTGGGATGAAAATTTGCCATATGCGGAATTCTCATACAATAACAGCTACCAAACTAGCGTCAAGGTGGCCCCTTTTGAAGTTCTATATGGCAGAAAGTGTAGGACTCCGCTGCTATGGAGTGGGGTTGGTGAACGGAGTTTGTTTGGACCTGAACGGATCAAGGATGCCGAAGAGAAGGTGAGGCAGATTCAAGACAGGTTAAAAATAGCCCAATCCAGACAAAAGAGTTATGCTGACTCCAAGCGCAGGGATGTGACTTATGAAGTGGGAGACCGCGCGTACCTCCGAGTTTCACCACTACGAGGAGTTAAGAGATTCGGAATCAAGGGTAAATTAGCACCCCGATTCATAGAGCCCTACAAAATCTTGGGTCGCAGAGGGGAAGTTGCCTATCAGTTGGAATTACCCAAAATGTTAATAGTTCACGATGTTTTCCATGTGTCGCAACTAAAGAAGTGTCACCCAGAAATGGCTGAAACCCCACTAAAGGATACAATTCCATTGGAAGAAGTTCAATTGGAAAAAGGATCTCACCTATGAGGAAAAACCCACCAGGATTTTAGAAACAGCCGAGAGAATCACTCGTACCAAGACTATCAAATTCTGCAAAGTTCAATGGAATCACCATTCCGAGGAAGAAGCCACGTGGGAACGTGAAGAAGATCTAAAGAAAGAACACCCACACCTATTTGCTAACCAACCTGAATCTCGGGGACGAGATTCTTCTTAAGGGGGGTAGGTTTGTAACATCTCAAATTTTGTAATTTCAGATGTTACTAGTAAGCATGATTCATATCATTGCATCATGGCATCACATATCGAAAAAATTTGCATCATGTATTTTCTCAAACCCCATAGTCAATTATAGACAAAAGGGGGTAAAAAGCTTTTTAACCTTTCAACCACCAAAAATCTTGCAAAAGGGTTATTTTATAGTTCTATTCTAACCCTCTCCTTTTTACAAATTTTTAGAGACCAATTTCGTCTATTTCGGAGTCCGTTTGCAAAAGTTATCAAACAAATAGCAATTCAGAAATTATTAAAAGAATATAAAAAAACCTAATCTAACTAGGCTGGCCGAGCTAGCCCGGGGCTACCTGCCGCCCGCCTGGCCGGGTGGGCGACGCGCAGCCGGCCCGCTAGCCGCTAGCCGCCAGCCACCAACAGCCCGCCAGCGGCCCGCCCCGCGCCCGCAGCCGCTGACAGGCGGGGCCCGCCTATCAGCCGCCTCCTCCCCGAGTTCGGGTCGAGCCCGACGCCGCCGCCGCCAGCGCAACCGCCGCCGACGATTCCGGGGCGGACTCCGCGACCCCCGCGCCAAGTTTCCGCCCCTATATAAGGCGGGCACGCCTCCTCAAGCAAACCCTACTTTTTTTTCTTCCCGCCGCCGCCGATTGCTCGCCGGAGCACCACAGCCTCCACCGCCCGCAGCCGCCGCCCGCCGCCGCCCCCGGGAACGCGACCGTGACGAGGAGCCGGTCCCCGTTGTCTAACTCGCCGGGCCGGGGGAGCATCGCCGCCGCCGCCGACCATCGCCGGAGGAGCGCCGCCGTCCGCCGCCACCGCCAGTCGCCGCCCACGGTAAGCAGCTGTTGCCCTCCCCCCTCGCCGACCGTCGGATCTAGATCCTACGGCCCCAGATCGGTCAACCGGCCCGGCCAATCACCTCGCGCCGCGTGGCAGCGCCACGTCGACGCCGCATCGCCACCGCGTCGCGTCACGCGTGCCCGGTGGACCACTCACAGGCCGCCACGTGTCGCGCGCCTCTGGCCTTTTTCTTTTTCTTTTCAAATAGGCAGAATTAGCCCCAATCTCGTAAAATTCATAGAAATTCGAATATCAGTCCAAAAATTGCGTATAATATACCGTTGGATTCATATTTTCGAGTAGAACACAGGTCTACAATAATATTACTGTTACGCCAAAGAAATATTACAGTAGAATTAAAAGTTTAGATTGGAGTATTTTAATTCTAGAAAATTATCCGTAGCTCCGTTTTAGTCGATTTTTGTTGCGTTGGCTTTGTATCGTCGAGATATTCTGTAGAAAATTGTCATATATTGCTTAGGGTGTTCAGATATGTCTCGAGGAAGATTAGAGTTATGGATCTAGTTTCGAGCTTGGTAAATTAGGGTTTAACCCAAAATACTTAAAATTTGTGGGAAATCAATTCTAATGGCATCTCCAACTCAACAACACCCCTGGTTAAAACCCTTGGTCGAAATCAAATCCATCCTTGCATATTACCATGTTGCATGCATGCATATTCGACTTCGTGACTTTGTTTTGTGCAAATTGTGATGGGATCCATGTTTGTTTCGTTAGATTGCTCGGAGTGTGCTGAGGAGTATTGTTGTGTAGATTGCTGCTCGGATCATGGCAAGTTACACCACTTGTTCATAGTTATGTCCCAGTTTTTACTATGCATGTTCTACTCTTCAAAATTCTGTAGTATGCATGTGTAGGATTTTGGTAGATTTTCTTAGTACTATTTTGCAAGTGTGGTTTTGTAGTATGCCATGAGTAGTTCCATACTTAGGATCTTCTATCCCAATAGGTTATCCTGTTTTTCTAAGTTATGCATGCTATGCTATATATTTATCTATATCAAGTATCGTTGGGAGGGTTCGAAAGACTCAAAATTTTCTAAGTACGAGAGCTCTCTCGAGCGAACTTTTCTCCTCCAAAACCCCCTTCAAAATAAAACTAAGTTTTCTTCTGGGCGGAATGGTTGTCGGGACAACGAGTGAGATTTTGGTGGAGGACGGCCGCCCAGGAATCAAAGAAGTCTGCCATGTTTCAGAATTCAGAAGCTTCCCGTGCAACCACAATACATATGGGCTCTTTCTTGGCTTAGTACTTAGTGGGAAACCTCACCGGGGTACCAACATTTGGAGGTTCTTGGCATGGTTGGATCCAGCTGGTAGAGGGACTACTAAGGGAAGGCTTCGCCATGGTCTTGTCTGTAAAAGGGCTTGATCATGGATTGTGGGGAAAGTGCACAACCTCTCGAGAGTATAGCAATCTGATCGATCAGCCGTGTTCACGGAAACAGAACAACGTTGAGCATCTGAAGGATGGAGCCTCTGGAAGATCTTCCCCTCTCTCTTTTCCAAACTTAACATTCTATAAACCCTAGGGCGTGAGTAATATCGCCATTGGGTGGGATTTTGGGAACTTGGTGCGTAATATCCAAGTGCTAGGTTGATTTGGGCACTTGGTGAGTAATATCCACGTGTTCCATTCAACCCTATACTACTTATCAAAGTTTACAAAGTAGGGAAAACTTTCCTCCTATTTTCTTATTACACTGGTAAAATTGGCTTTACGCAAATGAACCCTAGAGCCTACTCTTAGCCTTGCATGTAGAGATAGTCTTACTCTTTCCTTGGTGTAATTTGCCAATACATTCAAAGTATTGACCCAACTTGTTGGCTGCACGTCTTATGTGCAGAATCCGAAGATTGAAAGGTGCGTAGGGATCGCGGGTCTTCATGCAGCTAGCCTGAGGCGTTGATGGACTCAAGTTTTATTTAGTTTCCGTTGTTTTATTTGAGCTAGCTACGAGCTATGCAAGTTTTAATAACTATACTCTGGATTATTCGTGTAATAATGACTTGTGTTTTACATGGTATTCATCGACTGTGAAGTGCTAGCTATTGATCCAGGGACTAGCATGTTAATCACAGGGACTTAGGATCCTTAACGATCCGAGCTCGCAACAACTCGGATCATTGGGTTTGGCGTCGGGGGTTCATCGGATTCGTCTCGACGATCTTGTCACCCACATTGAAGGCCTTAGGGTTCCAGCTTCTGGTGGTCGATGAAGTTCTTGTCGACTTCGAGAGGATTGTAATAGCCTTCTGCCAGGGACATAACACAACGCACCGGAGTAGACAAACGCGAGACAGAACGGGCACAACACATAGGCAACAAACAAAAAGGCACCAGCTGACCACCGGGATGAAGGAGGTCGACCATCGTGGGTGCCCTGGGGGACACGGGCGTCCACGTGTGGCTGGACATCAGCGGTCCGCACCATGGAAGGCGAGCCTAGGGCCGCAGATATCGTGGAGGGACGCGGGGCCCACACGGCGAGGGAAGGTGGACGACGATGCACGGGACAGAGGCCGGCTGGGCTCAGGGTAGAAGGCAGATAGAGGGGCACTGGCTCGATGCGGGAGGGGTCGCTGGGGAGGGAGCTCGCGAGGCGGTGGCGCGGAACGGCCTGGCCGTGCAGCACGCAAAGGCGGCCTACGCGGCACTGGCGGGAGCTCGACGGAGACGAGGTCGGGGTCGAGCTGGAGAGGGAGATGCCGACAGCTCGGGGACGGACCGGTGGAGGGGCACGCGGCGGCGGGTGGAGCATCAGGGAGGGCGCAGTCGCGGGTGCTGGCGTCGTGGGTGCGCCGGCGCGGGAAGGGACGAGGATGGGGCGGAGGACGCCTGGCAGCGGGGGCGGAGGACCGAAAGGCGACGGGGAGGGGCCGCTCGAGCGGCGGCGAGCTCCGCTTGAACAGAGGCAGAGCAGCGACGGCGGGGGAGGCGCGGGGCCCGAGAAAGGCGGCGCCTAGAGCCAAGGGGAGGGAAAAACGTGGTGACGGCCGGAGATGTACCACCGGAGGCGGAGGACAACTAGACGCGGGAGGACGGTCGGCCTAGCGGCGGCGTCCTGGGGAGGAGGAAGGGGCGGGGCATCGGGGTAGGTGGAGAGAAAAGAGAGGGTAGGGAGAGAGAGAGAGCGATGCAGCAGGTGGGGCCGGTTGGCAGGTGCGATGCGGGAGGCGTGCCGGCCTCGCACGGGGCTGCGCGCACGCGGGCGTGCGTGTTGTTGGTTCGAACATAGGTGGGAATGGGTGCGGTGCTGTGTGGCTTTGATCGGGGGGCCAGGCGTGGGGAAAAGCAGGGTAGGTGGCGCGGTTCCAGGAGCTATCGGTGGTAGGGAAGTGGGGCCAGGGCGACGTGGACGTGGGGATTGGGCCAGGCTGGCATGTGGTTGAGGGAAAACGGGAGGGGTTGGTGAGGTGGCGGGCGGTGAGAGGACGGGGTGAGGTAGAGGGGTGGGGGAAGTGGCTGGGTAGATTAGGGTTGGGTAGATTAGTGATTTTGGAGGTGGCCGGCCGGGCTTTTGGGCCTGGCGGGCTGCCTCCTAAGAACAACTTAAATATTTATTTATTTAAAACGGGGCTTTTGAAATCCGATTGTAGACGAAACAAAATAATCCGGAGACTCGGGTTTTAATTTGAAATAAAGACGAGGCGTTTAGAAAAAAAAACCAGGCTTTTCGAAAATGGTTTTTAAACAAACCATGCAAGATGATGACGATGCTCAAATGCAATGTGGCATGATGACATGAGCATGCGGTCATGATGATCCAATGCACCAAAATCACAGCAATTTTCTAGTAGTGGTTTTAGCGGGATGCCACACTTTCTTCAGCATGAACGAAACTAGACATCCCTTTAAGATGAACTAAGTCCAATAGAACTTTTGTCTTACAACTCTCCAAGTTGTTGTTAAAGCTCAACCAACTAGTTCAAGGGTATCCAGCACAGATCCTTGGAGAAAGGAGCAGTTCAGAGAACTTGCTTGCTCAAGAACTTGACAACACAGTCATGTGGCAACATGGCGATACTTCTAGAAAGATGTCTAGAATATCACGAACCACCATTATGTTACTTGGTTCGAGAGGAAACTTGCTTGATAAGCCAAGGAGAGACAATCTCAGAGCTTCGGCACAAGCCTAACTCTTTGACTGAAGAGGGTATACCAGAATAACGGACTTGGTAACATAATCATCCTTTACTTAGTGATAGGGTTAACCAACCACGCGAAGAATGACTCAAATGTGCTTGGAGTTCGAAGCAATAAAAGTTGCTAGGAACCTCATATGGTCACATTATTACGCACATGCATCATTTTTTAGGACGAAAGCTCATAGGAAGGGTGGGTAAATATGTGTAAGAGCATCACTTCATTAAGGGAGTCGTGAAACTCAATACAACCTCTTAATATAAAAGGGTGTGATACGTAAGGTAGAACATATAGAATCTAATCATGCCTCTTTATATGCGGATTACAACACTTTGACCTGGTCCTAGATATGACAAGGTACAAGAGTTTGTTTCTCCTGACATCCCAAAATGGTTTGTCATGATGGACCACAAGAGTGTCTTGCATCGGAAGACACCAATGCGCATTACTGCTTGGCTACCAACTAGTAGACAAATGTCGGAAAACAACAAGGGAGAAAGAACATGCTCAGGATGGAATCCCGAGATGTGGATGCATAGTTTATCAATCTTCCGAAAACCAATGCACGGAAAAGGTCAGGTGTGGCAAAGTCACGAGTATAGATGCGAGACTCACGAGGAGTACTCTTGTCATGATCTATTTGGTTCCATTAAAGAACATCTGCCATAGCTAGTGGTAGGGGAAGTCCTTAATCGTAATGACTCCATCACAACAATAACCATAAGCTTGAAGGCTAGAATTGTAGTACCATCCATACTGAGGTAATGTGTGAACATTAGCAATAGGGGTCAAATGGAATGGATCTTGGGTTAAAGATCAGCTTCATGTACAAGATTCATAACACTAGAATCTAGCATAATTCGGGATCTTTGATTCAAGTCCAAGGGTTAAAACCCAAGAAAGAAGTAACTACTACTTGAGTGACATAGCGTACACTACAAGGTAGCAATCACGAGGTAGCTTCCAAGAGAAGAAAGAACTTCTCAAGTACCCAAATAAATCAAAAGGAGGCACATGAGTCAAAAGGAAACCTCGAAGCCTAGAACAGAACACTATGGATCCTACAATATAATATTGTTGGTCCATAAGGTAGAGATATCATGAAGGAAAGGAATCTCTGAGCTGAAGCAGAGAAAAGGGGAAACAAGGAATTCACAACACACACAACTCTAAAGAACTCTACACTAGGTCAGCTGGCTGAGAAATGACATGCCCATAAGGCACCTAAGCTTTGAAAGACTAGAAGAGATATCAAAACTTTTTCCAAAGTCCACAAGATGAGATGACCCTGAGTTAGAGCGAAACTGGATAAGGAGAAAAAGAAGCATACCCGAGTTTTCATGTATGAATGCACCTCCTTCACCTCCTCTTTCGAAAACATTTTCAATGCGTATGCCAAATGGAAAGCCCAAACTATGTGACTCATGGAATATACTAGGCAAGTTAATCAACGGAGGGGTTCCCAAGCCCCGTGTGGTTGTACGCTTGTCTTGGTCCAAAGGCAAGAACTCGGTTCCTAGTGGTGGCGAGCATGGGACTACAAAAACCACATCCCACCGTGGCCTCCCATACAAGTCTTAGCATGTTTAACCTTTACCACTGATCTTACCTCATCAGTATACATCGATCTCATGTCATACTAGATTCTCTACAAATGGTACATCATCTGGATGAACCATCATTGACAGCTAAGCATGGCTAAGCAAGACACATATATAAGCTCTAGCAGTGCACACAAGCCAAACCTGGTTATGCTAGGAGCAGTGGATCAGGTAATATAAGCTCAAAGGGAGTAATGCAATAGATATGATACTCTATATATCGATAAAAGACCACAGTAGCATCATATGCATCATGGCAAGAATGAAATACTTTCAAAGCATAGGATTCTTTTATGTGTGGGGCTATGCTTGCCTTGTTTGTTGACACCCAGATATAGATCTTCAGAAGCCTTGTACTCGACTTGATTATAGTTGGTCAAGTATTGTTCTTCAAGCTTTGATGGTGTTGATCTCGATCTTTGATCTTGGAGTTGGTATCGTATTCTACCGGAAAGAACCAAACACCGAAAAGAAAAGGGAAACAACAATCAACACATGGCATCGATGCAATAATCAAGCAAGGATGATGATATGATAAGTTAATAAGTAGTGTAATGAAACCCTAGAGCATGCTCGATCATTTTAAACAGGGTACGAAGGGTACAAACCCTAGGACAGGGGAACCCCAGATCACCTATGAGGGGTTGATTTAATTCTCTAATTAAACTTGTCATTTAAGTTGCTTAACAATGCATGATTAGAATTTAAACAGATAGATCTCATTTTTCTGAACATTTTGATATATTATACATATTTTTCTGACTTATAAATAATTAGTTATTGAATTTATAGGATTAAACCAATTTATTAAATTATTAAAACAATTATAATTGATTGACTACGCCAGACTAACGTCACTCAACCTTTTAACACACGGTCTGCGGCTAGCCACTACATCTGATAGAGGGGCCCCATGCCACCTCAGCCGCCACGCCACCAGGGCGGGCCACTGGCCGGTTTGACCGGGTCAGACCCGCGCCGCTGACATCAGGGGAACATCACGATGACGTCAGCCGGCAGGGCTCTCCCCAGATCGACAGCCGGGACGGCAACCGAGCACACGCGAGCATGCGGGGGTGCTATGGGTCGACGCAGCGCAACGCGAGGAACCCAAAAGTGGCGGCGCTACTACCTATTGGTTACCGGAGGTAGGGCTGCGACGGTGAGCGACGGCAGTGGCTGCAGGTGCTCGCGGGGACGAAGCTACGGCAGGCAATCGACAAAACGGATGGGTCCATACAAACTAGAAGCTCACCAAGAACGCATCAGTCTTGACGGCGGGGCAAGGTGAGCTCGAGGTCGATGATATATTGAAAATGTATCTATAATTTTTGATGTTCCATGCTTGGTTTTATCCACCTTCTTGTGTTTTGTCCACACTTTAGAGTACTTTTCATATGATTTTTCGGACTAACCTATTAACAAGAGTCATAGTGCCAGCTGCCTATTTTCTGTTGTTTTTGGTTCTAGGAAAGTAAGAAAATGAATATTCTCGGAATTGGACGGGACAAAAGCCAAAAATCCTATTTCACCAAAAGACTCCCGGAGTCAGAATATGAGACGGAGTGGGGCTGGGGCCCAGCCACACCACCTAGCCACGCGGGCTGGGCCTGGCCACGCCAGGGGGTGGTCTGGCCACCCCAGGCACCCCTCGGTCTCTCTCTTCGCCTATAAGATGTCTTCTGACCTAAAAACTCAGGGGGGTTCGACGTTTTTCCAAAAGGAGTTCCGCTCCGCCGCCACCACCAGATTCCATGAAACAACACCAGAAAATACGTTCTGGCACCCTGCTGGGACGGGGAATTGGAGGAGATCATCGTCATCATCATCACCATCGCTTCTCCATCGACCATCCATGTTTCCCCATCTATGAGTGAGTAATCCCCCGCTGTAGGCTATGGGGATGGTAGGGATTGGATGAGATCGTTCATGTAATGGCATCAGATTGTTAGGGCATGGTGCCTAGTATCTTTTATTAGTGCTTTATGACTTTGTTGCGACTTGTTATGCTTAATGATTCTCACTAGGGCCCAAGTGCCATGATTTCAGATCTGAACATGTTATTGATTCGTTATGATAGTATTGTTTATGGTCTTATCTACAAGTTGTATACACACGTTGTTGTCCAGAACCAATGGCCCCGAAGTGACGGAAATCGGGATAACCGGAGGGAATGGCTTTAATGTGAGGATCACATGTGTTCACAGAGTGTTAATGCTTTGCTCCGGTGCTCTATTAAAAGGAGCACCTTAATTGCCAGTAGTTCCCTTGAGGCCCAGCTGCAAACAGACTGGCAGGACAAAAGGTGTTGTGCAAGTTCTCATTGCGAGCACGTATGACTATATATGGAACACATGCCTAGGATTATCTAGTACTTGGATGCTTTATTTTATTTATCTGCAATTGCCCTATGTTCTGATTGCTATGTGAATTGTCTTGTCCATGCAACGCCCGTCCATCCATCCCTATGTCTACCGCACTCGAATCCCACTGTTTACTGTTATTGTTACTTCTGTCTTTACTTTACTAGTGCTGCTACTTTACTATTCCAACTACAAAACTATTGCTACTGATAAACTGATATGAGCAAGATTGTTTCCAGGTGCAGCTGAATTGATAACTTAGTTGTTAAGACTTATAAATATTTTTTGGCTCCCCTTGTGTCGAATCAATAAATTGGGTTTCACTTCTCTCGAAAATACTGCGATACACCTCCTATACTTGTGGGTCATCAGTCGACGGCGAGCGTGATGGCCGACGACGAATACAACGGCTCGATTCGCATCATAGGGGGCCCACGGGATTCCGTGGCTTGGAAAGGAAGGACCAAGAGGGCGAGAGGATCTCGGTAAAGGCCTCGGTTTCCCCTGGGGTGGTCGGAGATGCTGGGGATGACGACGAGCTGCGGCTAGGGTTTCGGGCACCTCTGCGCATGGACGGCACAGAGTGAGAGAGAGGGAGAGATGGGGATAGGGAGAGAGAGGGCGACGAGGCCGTTCTTATCCTTGACTCAGCGGGCCGTGGTGAGCATCGTAACACGCAGAAGATCGATGGCGGCGATGGGACACGCAGGAGCTTCCTCGGCATCCTTCTGGCGGAGGAAGAAGAAAGAAGAAAGGGAGCGAAGGGGTATGGGCCGAGCGAGCTGCGCGTGGGCTGCTGCTGGGCTGCAGCGAAGCAAGCGAGACAGGCTGCTGCAGGGCGCGCGAGGGCGGCAGGTAGCACGGGAGGGAGCTGGGCTTCGGCCTGGTTAGCTATTAGCTCTTTTTTAAGCAAAAACCTTTCCTATTCTGTTTTTTCTCTTTTGTATTTAATTTCAAATCTGTTTTGGCTCATTCCAAAAATACTAGAACATTTGTAAATATCCAAAATAATGCAGGAACCCCTTTATACTATTTGGGATCCGCACTTTTGATCTTTTTCAAAATACAAAAACCATTTTGAATTCATTTCAAAAAGAGGGGAAGGCTTAGGGTTTAGGGTTTTTACATTAATTTTTTTCCATGCATTTTAAAAGATGATGCTCATGAATGCACAAACAAATCTAATTTGATTAACTAAAACTGGGGTGTTACAATAAGCAGTGCAACCAAAAACTCTCAACTGTGAATAATCAGCAGGCGAACCTGACCATACCTCAACAGGAGTTTTCTTCTCAAGTGGAATAAAAGGTGGCCTGTTGATGAGGTAGCATGCTGTGTTGGCTGCTTCAGCCTAGAAACGTCTATGCATACCTGCATTGGACAACATATAGCGAGCCCCTGAGATGATGGTTCTATTCATGCGCTCAACCACACCATTCTGCTAAGGAGTATAAAGGATGGTGTGGTGCCTGATCATACCATCATTACTGCAAAACTCCTCAAACTCATTAGAACAGAATTACATACCATTGTCAGTACGTAGTACCTTTACCTTCTTTTCAGTTTGCTTTTCTACCATAACTTTCCACTTCTTAAAAGCATCAAAAACATCAGATTTATGTTTCAGAATATGGTCACACTTTTCTCGAGTAGTCATCAATAATAGTAAGCATGTAATTAGCACCACCAATAGATGTCTTATGAGAAGCCCCCCATACATCAGCATGCACATAATCTAAAATGTCTTTGTTGGTATGAACGGAAGCATTGAATTTAACTCTTTTATGCTAACCAAAAACGTAGTGCTCATAGAACTCAAACTTAACCAAGTTGCAACCATCAATCAGCTCTCTCTTAACCAACTCTACCATACCATGTTCGCTCATATGCCCAAGACGCATATGCCACAGATTTGTTTTACCACAATCATCAGATTCATTAGAAGTAACAGCAGCAGCAATACCAGGCAAAGTGCTACCTCTAAGAATATATAACTTAGCAGAATTCATATCACCTACCATGTGAATAAGAGAATCTTTTGATACCTTCAACAACCTACGCCCATCGGCGTACTTGTATCCATCAACGTCCATGGTACTCAGAGAGATCAAATTTCTGGTCATGCTTGGTATGTGCTTCACCTCATTCAACGTACGCGTCACGCCATCATGTGTCGTGATCTTAACAGATCCAACTCCAACAATATGACATAGGTTGGCATTTCCCACACGTACAAAATCTCCGGTCTTCATAGACTCATATGAACTAAACCAATCTTTGTTACAGCAAATATGAAACGAACATGCAGTATCAACTATCCATTCATCATCACGAGATGCACAAGCAGCAAAAACAGGGCTAAACATTCACCGTCAGAACTCTCACCAGAAACAACAGCAGTCTTACCATTACCTTGATCCTTATCTTTCGGTTGGTAAGTCCTGTTCCTTTTCTCCTTATTGTGCAGCTTCAGCCAATCATCAATAACATGATTAGATTTCTTACAATACATGTAGAACTTGTCCTTTCTCTTGGATTTTGAATGACTTCTGCCATCTTTGCTCTTATCTCAGTTGCCATAGTTGTTAGATTTCTGCTCGGTCCTGCCACGAACCTGCAGAGCTCCAGCCTTAGATTCTGCGGTAGATCGAACTTCAATGATGACATGTCGCACACCCTAGATTAGAACCTGGGGCTCTGATATCACTTGTTAGCTTTGCGACAAACAAATAACAAGTGGATCGGTCTAAGCCTCCGGCGACGGGCCTCGCTCCGCTCCATCAAAAGTTAGTCTTTACTTTGTAGAATTTGGATCAACATATAACATAGATATCATCTCACCGCCCATAAATAATAACCACATAACGATGTTTCAAGGACGACAAGCTGAGCCTGAGATTGAAACATGGTACAAGGAGGGAGGCATGAATGCAAAAGCAAGTTGGATGGATCAGATGCCTAATCAATCTCAAAAGATCAAGCACCGGCGACCTCCAAAAAATCAATCTCAAAAGATTAGATTTCTTCAGCATTACAGCAAACAGGTTGCGCGCAGAAACCAAATCAGCAAGACAGGCCTCGCGCGCGCACCGGCCGGACTCCAGTGATGGAAAAGGAAGGCAAAAACAGCTAGCTTCTGATTAATGGACCTAGCAGCAAACACATCTAGAGGTGGGCAGAGTGGCGCGGTTGACGACTACCGGCCCGAGCGAGCTAGGCCTTCGCCTTGCCTTGCGCGCAGACCGGCCGACTCCCGTGGCGGCTGGGTGGGGAAGACATAGGAGGCCAGACTGCCAGGTCTCCACACGATGCGCATCCACGTCCAGCTCGATCCCGCCCTTTGACCTCCACCTCGTGCTCTGTAGCCCAGCTTCCGCGCCACCAAGTCCCGTGTGCGCGCGCATGTAGGAAATAAGGTTCTCCGTCGCCTTCTCCGTGTTGGACTGTAGGGGCATGTGCAGGTGGCTTTTCCTGAGCGATGGTGGCGGCCGAGTGTAGCAGCGAGCTCGTCCCGTCTTCTGCTCGACGTCGACCATGGCGAGAAGGAGCTCCACGGAGAGAGGGCGGCAGTGGCAGCCGATTGTGGTGGCTTGCCTCGCGCGAGCATGAGGGGAGGCGTCCATGCCGCTGGCGGCGTGGAGCAGGAGGGGGCCGGAGATCTTGCGGCCGCGGAGCAAGCACATATCGATAGAGATGGAGCCGTGCGGTTGGTGGTACTCAGACTTTTTTTTTAACAGGGAGCCCTGAAGGGCCTGGAAGCATTTGCAAGCAGAGGAGGTATACAATATAGCAGAAGACCCCATAAAAAAAACACACAGGTTCCCCTTTTGTGTGGAAAGACCCCGCTGGAACATTTGAGATGCAAGCAGGCTCCTTCCTATCTCCTTTGCCGAGCCATGGGCTAGCTGCACCGCCGTAGAGCACCGCCGCGGTGACGAGACCACTTGCTTCAGTGTCGACGTTGGACTTGGCCGCTGACCCGAAATAAGGCCTCCGATGGAGGTTGAAAAGGTGCCGGAGCTCACCGGCTTTGACACACGGCATATTTCCGCATAGATGATGCTCGCCGATGTCGCTTCCAATCTCCGGCAAACCCTGATGCAAGAATCCTTACGAGCTCCGTCAATGATGAACGACCCGAACTCCAGCACAACACTCCTGCCACGGGTGGGTGAAGTCAGGCAGAGAGTATCAGAGCAGCAATGAAAACTGAGCCGACAGGGGAGAGACCAAAACTCCCCGAAGCGCTCTGGCCAAACCTTCCGCTCACTGCCACCCACATCCACTCCCTTGCCGCCGCGGCCGGTCAAGCAGAACAGAGGAAGGCAGCGGGCATACAGGCTAGCCGGAGCACCAAACTCGTGCTTATGAAGGGGATCCGCTTGGAGTAGAGCCACCGGTGACTTCAACCAAGGAAGCTTGACAGGGTCCACCCACCACGGCCTCCTACCGCCGCGCCGAAGCGGCAAGAGACATGATCCCACACTAACCTCTCCCCCAGACGCAAACCCACTGGAGTCTTTCCTCCCCTCGCCGCCACAGCCGGCCGGAAGAGGGAGATCGAGCAAGTCAACGAGAAAGGGGGAGCGAAGCAAGGGGACTCCCGAGCATGGCAAGAACAGCACCCAGCTCCCACCTCAGAAGCTCGCTGCTTCGCCTAGACCATCCCGGAGAAGAGTCCCCAGGGGCTAGAGTTCGAGCCAGCAGTAGGACAGACTTCGTCCTTCCGCCACCTCCACGGCCGGCCGAAGGAACGAGGCCAAGATGCCTCTCAAGCTCCAGATCCCCACCGGGCTTATTGAAGGAGCAGCTGACAGCCACCATCCCCTCCATCTCCCAGAAGACGGCGGCGAAGAGGGCCGGCGCGGTCGCCGGATCTGGCCCGAATCGCCCGACGAGCTCCCAACAGCATAGCTCCAAACACAGGGACAGATCCCAAAACGAAACCTAATATGCACACTACGGGCGCCGACGCCTTCCCTCAGTCCACCTCCACCGGCAATGCCGGCGAGGGCGGCGTCGGGTCGGCCCGGCGGGATCTGGGAGGAGGCCGAGTACTATAGCAGGGGGGAGAAAGAGGAGAGAAGTGCCACCGCGTTGATGGTTGGTACTCAGTAGGAGAAAACAACGATAAAGGCAGTTCCTATTCGGTGTGTATAGCGGTAGGTCGTATACTAGAAAATTCTAGTCTGACTCTCTGTGTCACACGCCGGAAAGAAAGGATAAAGACGTTTCACGATGTGACATATAATTTTAGAAAGGAAAATCACAAAATTCTAGTCTGACTCTCTATATGTTCCCGACCCTTGTTTGGCTAGGGTTTCGTTTGGGCGGGGCCCCTCTTATTCTAAAAATCACAAAATGTCAGCACAAAATCCATTCTCCATTTTAAAATGTATTTTCATACAATAGATTCAATTGCACCCGTACCGAATTAGATTTCCACGGTAAATTTAGCTGCATTACTATTAGCGGGCACCACTACAGTTCTAGTCAGCCTGATAGCACACACGTAGCACCGATTGAGCCATGGATTTTTCATTATTATTACATATATGAAAGACGAGTGTTACAGCGATCGATTAAGGAGCCAAATCAGCGCTTGGTACTGTAGAGCCGCGCATCTACAGTAACCGTCACCTACAGTGCAATTGTTTTCTATCTGTGTCCTCTCGACTGTTCGGTTTAATCTGTGTGCAAAAGGACTCCCGATTTTTCTCGATCCAATACCTCATCCTTATCTCCGCTCGCGGCGGCCTCCCTCTCGCCGGCTCCTCCTCCTACCCAGCCATCGTATGCTTCGACCTTTTCCCCGCCACAACCTACCCCTAGCTGTGCTCTTCCGTCACCGGTGGCTGAGGCCTGAGCGAGGCCCTCCTCTGGCATCATGGTCGGTGACGATGTGGACATCACGGAGGACCTCCACTTCGTCACTTTCGCGGAAGGCTTCTCCAACTCCCCAAGGACGTGGTTCGTGGCACGGGCGGGGACCGGCCATGGTCGAGGCATCAAGATTGGGCTTGCCATGGTGGTGTGCACGTGCAGTCATGGCTAGGCGAGAGCCGAGCAGAGTAGCGTCGAAATTCCGGTTCTCCTGTCTTCCCTGAGTCATCCCTTTGATTTAGATTTGTATTCTACTCCCTCCTGTTATTCTCTTCGTTTTACAGTGTGTGTGTGTGATGTGTTTTGTGCAGGTATTAGTATGAGTAGCGGCGGCCGGCCTCCCACCGTGTCACCTCCTCCGGATTCGCGTCGTCGTCGTGGCCTAGAAAATATTCGCTCTCTGTCGACTACTGGTCGTTTAGCTGTTGTTCATGGAGGGCAGGACATGTCTACATGTCGTGCTCACGGCAGCCGCCGCAGCCACTCCGATCGGTTTGTGGCCTCTAAACTTTTCATCTCATATGGGTGTATTTCTTGGTGCGCGTGGTCAGTCTGTGGCCTCTGAATTTTTATCTTCGCCCGGTGTGGTTGCACCTGCATCTTCCGATACTTCTTCGGGTAATTCTTTGGCTTCCCGTCTATCTTCACCTGTTGTTGGTTCTGTCCCTGTTTGTTTTGTTTCCTCGAGTGGTATCATCTAGCTGCTGGAAGGTGGCATTCTCCCACAGCTGAACTTTTTGTTGTGCTAGAGTTCTGCCTGCGTGTCGGACAAATACGTAAGATGATCAGTTTGATGATGCATATACTTGGCCAAACGATTAATCACCTGGAAATATAGGTGATAATTATTAACCTGGACGTTAGTTCTCTATCTTTTGTGTCCGTGCTGCAGAGGAAAAAATCTGTAAAAGGAGGAATGGTATGCTTTTGCTGTTTGGAGTTGGTAATTGAGAAATTAGTAGTTAATTAAAGTAATAAGCATGGAACTGCCCTCTTCTTAGAATGCTCAGATAAATCACCATTTATAATGGTGAAGATCTACTTCAAATGTGTGCTCTCCTGGAGCAAGGTAAGTGTGCTGGATGATTCACCTTTGTTTGATAGAGATACATAAAGTAGTTTTAGCTTCGTGAATTGCAATTAGATGTTCATAGTACATATTCTTGTGGAGTTTTGATGCACTATATTCTCAAATTTTACCTATTTATTGCTGGGCATGGAGGCTTTTCTCCTGTATTACAATTGAATTGGCCGTGTATTGTACAGAAACCGTGTCAGCATCCAACATGAATATTATTTTCTGTTGGGGCATGGAGAGATAAACAAAACGTTTTCCCCTACGCGCTACTCCCAAGATCCAGCTCAGGTGATAGGCCACGAGATTTACCACTAGACGCGCAGGTGCGGATTGTTGCTGAAGCGCGTCAGTTGATGTCGTGCCGAACGATCCCCGTACAGCACGTCCAAATCCCCGCGGACCTCCTTGTCTCCAGCACCGTACGTGCAATGCCTCCACCGGTATCCACATGTACATGAAGGAAGCTCCAGGCAGAGGACTGCTAGATCCTGTCTAGCCTGAAATGGGAGTGGAGAAAGTGACGGCTAGGTCAGCGACAATCCCTTGTCACTCTACTTATATACACTCCTAGCTGGGCTCAACGCTTGAGACCCATCTATGCCGTACTCCAATCTCCACATGGATCGAATCCACATGGGCTCCTTACCCTTAAGTGTGTGACCCTGTAGGTTTACGTACACCTGGACACGACACGAGTCTCCACTCCGAGTCGATAGTTGGTAGCGGCCTCTAGCAAGACGTGCCAACTCACAAGCGACGTAAAGTCAGAAGACAAACATTTCTCAATGTGACTTTCGTCCAAGTCCCTTTGTCTTACGATATATCTTGTCAAGCTATAGGTGAGTTGTTGCCAACCCTTTAATAGCTCGACTCTCTCTTCTCATTTTGTGATATACGATTCACTGGACTAACACTTAGTCTGAATCCTTAGATAATTCTTAACCAAATCGCGCATGGCCATGCTTCCGAATCATACCACACGAGAGGGTCCAGAGAATATCTCTCTATTACGGAGGGGCAAATCCCATCTTGGTAATCCACGTCACGCAGCTTGCTTCACAACCAATCCGAACCCTATCTTTATAACTCCCCATTTATGGAACAACGTTTGATAGAACCTAAGTTGGTGATCCACAACTCGGATCATGCGATCACCTCAGGTCAAAGGATACCATTGCTTGAGACTGCAAATGACAACATGCTCGTTGCATCTTTGTGGGTCAATCCGATTCGCTAAACTCTTTAGCCGAATCAGTGTAAGTCGGAATAGCATCTCCATGCCCATGACAAGTGGAACCGAGTCATCTAGCCGACTTTCACATTAGTGTAAGTTGTGTGTCCAGCACAATCTCAACGACCAAGGACAATTAGTATGAACAACATGAATATATAGTTTCACAATCGAATCACATATTCAATGATACATATCAATAGTTCATACATGGACAATAACTTTATGAATACATTGGGAATAACATCATACATGATTGCCTCTAGGGCATATTCCCAACAGTCTCCCACTTGCACTAGAGTCAATCATCTAACATCACATGTCTAGGTATCTAATGGCCATAGCTCTCAGGTGCGCTCCTAGTTCTTACCAGTCCCTGCAACGAGTTGCAGATGTGAATGACTGATCCGGTATCATATACCCAAGAACTACCAGGTGCATCGGCAAAATAAATGTCTATAACATTGCAAACAAGCGTACCTAAGCCGGAAGTCACACCTCCACTCTTGGCTTTATCAGCCAGATACTTGGTGCAATTCCTCTTCCAGTGGCCATTCGCCTTGCAATAGAAGCAAGTGGATCTGGTTGCAGGAGATGACTTAGTCCCTGAGGAAGCGCTTTGAACCGGGTCCTTGGCCTTACCTCCCGACTTTGCCTTCTTCTTCTTAGTCCAAGAACTCTTCTTGAACTTAGCCTTATTATGCACCATCAACACTTGACTGGCGCCTTTCTTGAGATCTGCCTCAGCCTTCTTGAGCATCTCATGTAATTCAATGAGCTTCTTATCCATACCATGCATGTGGTAGTTTGATATGAACTGACCAAACACACTAGGAAGAGAGTTCAGAATTATGTCCGTAGCAAACTCTTCGCTAATGGGGTAGCCAAGGCTGTCCAGAGACTGCACGTAACCAACCATCTTGATCACATGCGGACGAAGTGGATCGCCATCCTTAAGCTTGAAACTCAACAAAGCCTGAGAGACTTGATACCTCTCAGTCTTTGCCTGAGCCTAGAACATACTTTTGAGGCTTTCGATCATATCATAGGCCTCAACATTCTCGGACTGCTGCTGCAAGTCCGGTTCCATGTGAGCAAGCATAAGACAGCTAATCTCCGTAGACTCATCACATGTCCTACGGTAGGCATTGGTGGCTGCGACACTCGCATTCTCATTCGGCTCATCTGGAAGTGGGTTGTCTAGGACATGGTCCCTCTTTTCTTGGTTGAGAACAATTCTCAGATTACGATACCAGTTGATGAAGTTAGTTCCATTTAGCTTATCTTTTTCTAAGATGGTTCTCAAAGCAAAACTGGAAATCTGAGGGAGACTGCTAGGTGCCATTGATCTACAACAGAAAAATATGCAAAACGCTCAAGACATGTATCCATAAAAAAGCAAGCATATTAAACACTTTAATACTTATGCTCCCACTAGAACCAACACCCCTCCGATGGTTACTTAGTGATTAGGACCCTAAATAAACAAGTCGACTAGTGAGCTTTAGCATCACCGCTAGCCGTCAAGTGATCTAGGTAGACAACTCCTTGTCAATCGTATCTCATACGACTCCTGTTGGACAGGTGGCATCACATGCCCCGGCTCCCATCCGACCTTTCCCCGAGTCCCACAACCGCTGTGATAGAACCATCTAGATTATCGAATGCTTCCGTTGTAAGAGTCCGACTCAAACCCACCTAGTCGAAAAGAATTGTTAGCACCTCAATTTCATGAGCCCACTACCAAAAAAGTCCGACTTGTGATGGTGCAGCACTGGTGGGGAAACCGACTAGACCTCCTTTGAGGGATTAGTTTCTACCAACTATCTAACAGAGGTAAAATAGAGACATAACAATAACACAGAATAAAACAATTATAATATGAAATGGTATGACTCTCTTCATGGCGATCTCCATCTCCACAAAGCTGGTAATTTGCCTCGTGTCAACTCTTGTCACGTGCTGGCTTACACCATGTAGCCGACTTGTACATCAACTTGCATGCCATCTGGGTTCTACAAATAGCTACACTAGCTAGTAATGTAAATTACATAGAGAATCGGACACGCATGTCGTTATACAATAAAATGACAACACCTAGACTCTAGCCAGCTGACAAAAAACCATGATACGCAGATCACGTATGGATTACACACGTCACATGCACATAAGCCATACCAATCACAACATCATCCTGCAAAAACAAGTTATGCATAGATACGATATCTACCGGCGTTGTGAAACTCGCAACAACATCTAAGGCGCTACGACAGGGCGAAGCCGGTGGTCCCGATTTTTCCGAAAACGCAGATCTCATCTGCCTTCTGAATATGGATTTCATCATTGGATAAAACAATTTTACCCAAATCAGATCCGTACCCCGATTCGACCAAACTCGTTGATCTTCGATCACCGCATCTAGATTTACGTGTCACAGTATACCCCGATGGCGGAAGCCGATCGGTAGGGGTATGTCGTTCCACGACCTTAGCAGTTAGATCACGGAAACCAGATCATCCATTCCCCGAGTACAGTTGATCCAATAAACCTCGTATAAAACCAATCTATCTCATAGATCGACCACGAAAACTGCAATTAGATCCAATCTAACGCCAACCGCATATCACATATGCACGAAATCGAGCCTAAAACCAGAAGCTAATGCTCTGATACCACTGTTGGGCCGCGCAGAGATAAACAAAAGTTTTTCCCCTATGCGGTACTCCCAAGATCTAGCTCAGGTGATAGGCCACGAGATTTACCACTAGACGCGCAGGTGCGGATTGTTGATGAAGCGCGTCAGTTGATGCTATGCCGAATGATCCCCGTACAACACATCTAGATCCCCACAGACCTCCTTGTCTCCAGCGTCGTACATGCAATGCCTCCACCGGTATCCACACGTACAGGAAGAAAACTCTAGGCAGAGGACTGCTAGATCCTGTCTAGCCCGAAATGGGAGTGGAGAAAGATACAGCTAGGTTAGGGACAATCCCTTGTCACTCCACTTATATACACTCCTAGCTGGGCTCAACGCTTGAGGCCCATCTAGGCCGTACCCCAATCTCCACATGGATCGAATCCACATGGGCTCCTTACCCTTAAGTGTGTGACCCTGTAGGTTTACGTACATCTGGACACGACACGAGTCTCAACTCCGAGTCGATAGTTGGTAGCAGCCTCTAGCAAGACGTGCCAACTCCCAAGAGCCATAAAGTCAGAAGACAAACATTTCTCAATGTGACTTTCGTCCAAGTCCCTTTGCCTCACGATATATCTTGTCAAGCTATAGGCGAGTTGTTGCCATCCCTTTAATAGCTCTGATACGTTGCTAACGTATCCATAATTTTTGATGTTTCATGCTTGGTTTTATCTACTTTCTTATGTTTTGTCCACACTTTGGAGTACTTTTCATATGATTTCTGCCAGTTGCCTGTTTTCTGTTGTTTTTGGTTACAGAAAGTCAAAAAATGAATATTCTCGGAATTGGACCGGACAAAAGCCAAAGTCGTTATTTTCCCGGAAGACTCACGGAGCCAGAAGGAGAGGCAGAGAGGGGCCACAGGGTGGCCACACCACCCCTAGGCGCGGGTCCCCCAGGCCGCGCCAGGGCATGGTGTGGGCCCCCTGGCCGGCCACCGACCTTGCCCCTTCGCCTATATATGCCTCCCGGGACGAAAACCCTAAATCATCAAGCCTTCAGCCACCAAAAAGTTCCACAGCACCGCCGCCACCGAAGGGGAGATTCGGGGGACATAAAGTCTCTGTTCCGGCACCCTGCCGGGACAGGAAAGTGCCCCCGGAGGCATCTCTATCAATCTCCACCACCATCTTCATCACCATTGCTGATTTCCATGATGAGGAGGGAGTAGTTCTCTCTCGAGGCTAAGGGTACTACCGGTAGCTAAGTGTTCATCTCTCTCTATGCATGATCATATTGTGATCATGAGCTTTGTAATCAAGTAGATCTACCTTGCTACTCAAGTGCTTTAAGATCTTTGCTCTCCCCATGTGTGTGAAAGTGACAGCGTGCACACCATGGTGGCACTTAGGTTAGAGATTACAAATACTTGTTTTGAGTTATATTTTGAGTTGGATGTCTCTATGAAATTGTGGTGTTTGTTGGAACCATCTAGTGGTCAAGGTGGCAGTGTGGGGTTATCTAGATGGGAAAGACTTACTTTGAGGAGTGTTGTTATAGCCCTACCATCGATTAGAGTGTCCAACCGGAGAGTAGTTAAGAGTAGTATCATAAAGAGAATATATTTATATGAGAGTGTTCACTAGCGAAAGTATCATCCCTAGGCCTTGTTTCTAAACATTGAAACACCGTTTGCAACTAGATCTGTTACATGTTTGCTTGCTTCTATCATTATTTCAGTTTGCCTTTAGTCTTTTCCACGCCAGTATTTGTATTTTACTATCTCTTCGCCGAACTAGTGCACCTATACACCTGACAAGTGTATTGGGTGTGTTGGGGACACAAGAGACTTCTTGTACCTTGATTGCAGGGTTGCTTGAGAGGGAATACCTTTGACCACTTCCTCCTTGAGTTCGATAAACCTTGGGTGATCCACTTAAGGGAAAACTTGCTGCTGTTCTACAAACCTCTGCACTTGGAGGCCCAACAACTGTCTACAAGAATAGAAGTGCGTAGACATTAAGCTATTTTCTGGTGCCGTTGCCGGGGAGGTAAGGTAAAAGGTACTCACATCCTCCGGTGTGAGTGCTCGAAGTTATTTCCTTTAGATTCTGCAATTTTGTCTTTTTGTTTCTTGTTTTTACTAGTTAGGCTTAATGGAAAACAACAACAAAATTAGAGAGCTTTATAGTATTTATCTTGAGTTAGGACATGAAGTGTTTGAAGAGAAAATTAAAAAACCTATGGAACTTTATTTGCATGCTAATAACAATGTTGTTAGTATGAATTCTTTGGACACCATTATTGCTAATGTTATGGAAAAGTCTAAGCTTGGGGAAGCTAGTTTTGATGAGCATGATATTTTTAGTCCCCCAAGCATGGAGGAGAAAATTTACTTTGATGATACTATACCTCTAATATATGATGATTACAATGATGAATATGTTATTTTCAGTCCACCTACTATTGAGGAGAAAATTCATTATGACTACAATATGCCTCCTATATTTGATGATTATGGTGATGAGAATAATAATGATAGCTATTTTGTTGAATTTTCTCCCACTACAATTAATAAGAATGACTATGTTTATGTGGAGAGTATTAATTCTTTTATGCTTGTGGCTCATGATAAGTATGTTTTATGTGATAGTTATATGGTTAATTTTATTCATGATGCTACTGAAAGTTATTATGAGAGAGGGAAACATGGTTTTATGCATCTCAATAATATTAAGTTTCCCCTCTTTATGTTGAAAGTCTTGAAGTTGCACTTGTTTTGCTTTCCTATTCTTGTTGCTTTGTGCTTTCATGACTTGTTTCTTTACAAGATTCCTATGCATAGGAAGTGGGTTAGACTTAAATGTTCTTTGAATTTGCTTCTTGATGCTCTCTTTTACTTCAATTCATATTTCCTATGTGAGCATCTTCTTAAACTATCATGCCTAACTTAAAGACGTTAAAGAAAAAGTACTTATTGGGAGATAACCCAAAAGTTTTAGCCAAGTCTTGGAAGTTATTACATTAGTAATAACCGCTCCTTATCCTTTTTATTTGCTTTTTGTGCCAAGAGTAACCTCTAATGAGAGAGAAGTAATGATCGAGAAAGTTGCTGTCCCGAAACAGATTTTTGTGTTTCACCGTAACAATTCGTGTAAAATCTCTGTTCGTTCTTTTGAGGCGTGAATTTTTGTGCTTCTGCCCCAAGTTGTTATATAACTTTATTTAGATCAACACTTTTTGATTTGATCAACAGAAGGTCTTCGAAAAAATTAGTATTTACTTGCTGGTCTGTTTTGACAGATTTCTACCATTTTCTGCATTTGCTTCTTGTTGGTTCCTTTTTGAGTTCTTTTGTGGAATTGAGCTTTTTGAGGGAACTACAGTAGCTTGTGTTTTAATGGAAGTTTTATTAGTGTTGGAACTGAACCTAAATACTTATTATCTTGAGTGCACTAATGTTGCTAATAAAGATTGTGTGAAGTTTTGTATGAAGGAAATTTTCAGGTGTATGGAAGGAATGAGTAATGAGATGAAGGATGGACTAAAGCTCAAGCTTGGGGATGCCACGTGTGTCACCCCAAGAAATATCCAAGAAGTACAAGCGTCAAAGCTTGGGGATGCCTTGGGCATCCCCTTTTTTATCAATAAAAATCCCAGGTTTCTTCCAAACACTTCATTTTTATTATTTCATGCACAGTTGTGTTGTTCTTGGAGCGTCTTCTTTTTCGTATTTTGTTTTCTTGATTTTCTTAGTTTTCTGAATAAATTAGTTGGACTCCCTTTTTCATACATTGGTTTTCAAATAGTTTGGTTTGGATTGGAAAAGAGTAGGAAAGTTCATGCTTAAGTGGTAAAGCGAGCTTGTTTTTTACTGTGGCCCATGCTTTGTCATGCCATTCTTGATATTGTTCTGGCTTTATTCTTAGTATTCTTTGCTATAGCATGACTTGTTATAAACAATTGAGATTGATTAATGTGCCTTGGAAGGATCATGCGTTGTTTTAGCATATTAAAGCATAGTATTGTGGTATTCTCCTTTGATGCTTTATTTGGATTGACTTGGCACATGCTCACACCATGTTATGACTATCCCAAGTCACCATAGCCTTTATGATCATTTAGTTTTCAACTTGTAGTATCACTGATCAGTGATGTTTTGTCGCTTTGCATGATTATGGCCATTATTGCTCTCTTAGTTGGTCGCTCGCAGTGTTTTGCTAGCCTCCGTAACCAGGTATGAGTTCCACTCATGTATCCAACTCCTAAAACCAAGTTATTCCAAAGATTCCACCATACCTACCTATTAGCTTATGCTATTCTAAGTATATTCATGTTTTTATCTACCTTCCGAATTAAACTTGTTATGAGAAAACTAGTGATTAAAGCTCTCACGAACTTGATGCACACTTTACTTTTCTTGTCCTTAATAAACTTGAACCATTGTGTCGTCTATGTTGTATATGCTTGCACTTATTTGTTGGGGATTAGCAGAACCATGCTGTCATGGGGAACGCTTTCAACATTGCATTTGTACTTTGTACCTAGTTGATATCATGCTCTTTTGTCTATGGATGTTGTCGGTGTGAAATGAAAGGTAAGCTTGTAAGTCCATGGAGTTATGTATGTGTGTTAGAGAAACGCCTGGGCCGCTGGTCTAATCCATACTGACATGGTGGAAATCTGCAGCGTAACCATAATGAGCTGTCTATGAAGCATTCTTCTTAGAAAAAAAGAGTTAGATATTGAGAAAAAAAGAGAAAAAGAAAAAAAAAGATTATGGAAAGAGGAAAGAGAGAAAAAAGCACCATATTCCCATGGTAAATAAAAAGATTGTTGAGATGCTCGTTGTCTGCTTGCCTTGTCATTTTGATATGGGGATTCTTCCGTATCATCGGGCAAGGGGTACCCCGTTGGTGGTTATCTATGATACACATGTACTTACTATGACAAGAACTTACCGGTAACTAAACTTGAGTAGCATGAGGAGCGGCCCTCGTATTAAAGGGACATGAGATTTCCAACTTATACTTCATCAAGCATATACACCATAGTTTGTCCACTTTAACCTTAATCACTTCAAGATGCTGATGATAGGAGCAATGAGAGCTGAAAGCTAATAAGTACCATAATTTTTGGAAGCTCTTTATGAAACTTGAATCTCTACTTCCTTCTATGAAGGACTTTCTTTCACTTATATATATTGAGTCTCCACCTTCTACCTTTATGCACCTACTTTGAGAGCATAGTCGCCATTCTTAGTTCTATGTGCATGGACCCAATACTAGTTGATTGATGCATACCTTGATATTGCTTGTTTTAAACTATTTGTATCTAGTCACTCTTATGAACTTTGAAGGTGTCCTATGCATTTATGTTTGCTACTCTATGAGGGACAAGCCGAATGCCACTATGCTATGTTTTCTTTATGTGAAACAAACAAACGTCTTGCAAAGTATTGTTATTCATGAATCTTTTTTTTGTGCCTTTTCATGTTGCAACATAGTTGCTATGTCTTATTGTTAGAACTTTGTCTTTCATGTTATGATTAAAGTACTATGATCCCAGCTTTGAATGTTTTACAAATACTTTGATCAAGTTTATGATGGTGCATGTCACCTCAAATATTATTCTTTCTTTTTATCACTTACCTACTCGCGGACGAGCAGGAGTTAAGCTTGGGGATGTTGATACGTTGCTAACGTATCCATAATTTTTGATGTTCCATGCTTGGTTTTATCTACTTTCTTATGTTTTGTCCACACTTTGGAGTACTTTTCATATGATTTCTTGGACTAACCTATTAACAAGAGCCACAGTGCCAGTTGCCTGTTTTCTGTTGTTTTTGGTTCCAGAAAGTCAGAAAATGAATATTCTCGGAATTGGACCAGACAAAAGCCAAAGTCGTTATTTTCTCGGAAGACTCATGGAGCCAGAAGGAGAGACGGAGAGGGGCCATAGGGTGGCCACACCACCCCTAGGCGCGAGTCCCCCCAGGCCGCGCCAGGGCATGGTGTGGGCCCCCTGGCCGTCCACTGACCTTGCACCTTCGCCTATATATGCCTCCTGGGACGAAAACCCTAAATCATCAAGCCTCTAGCCACGAAAAGTTCCGCAGCGCCGCCGCCACCGAAGGGGAGATTCGGGGGACAGAAAGTCTCTGTTCCGGCACCCTGCCGGGACGGGGAAGTCCCCCGGAGCCATCTCCATCGATCTCCACCATCATATCCATCAGCATTGCTGATTCCCATGATGAGGAGGGAGTAGTTCTCTCTCGAGGCTAAGGGTTCTGCCGGTAGCTATGTGTTCATCTCTCTCTCTCTATGCATGATCATGAGCTTTATAATCAAGTAGATCTACCTTGCTACTCAAGTGCTTTAATAGATCTTTGCTCTCCCCATGTGTGTGAAAGTGACAGCGTGCACACCATGGTGGCACTTAGGCTAGAGATTGCAAATACTTGTTATGAGTTATATTTGGAGTTGGATGTCTCTATGAAATTGTGGTGTTTGTTGGAACCATCTAGTTCTCAAGGTGATAGTGTGGGGTTATCTAGATGGGAAAGACTTACTTTGAGGAGTGTTGTTATAGCCCTACCATCGATTAGAGTGTCCAACCAGAGAGTAGTTAAGAGTAGTATCATAAAGAGAATATATTTATATGAGAGTGTTCACTAGCGAAAGTATGATCCCTAAGCCTTGTTTCTAAATATTGAAACACCGTTTGCAACTAGATATGTTACATGTTTGCTTGCTTCTATCTTTATTTCAGTTTGCCTTTAGTCTTTTCCACGCCATCAAGCTATTTTCTAGCACGGTTACCACTTATTATTATCCATACCACTTGTATTTTACTATCTCTTCGCCGAACTAGTGCACCTATACACCTGACAAGTGTATTGAGTGTGTTGGGGACACAAGAGACTTCTTGTATCTTGATTGCAGGGTCGCTTGAGAGGGAATTCCTTTGACCACTTCCTCCCTGAGTTCGATAAACCTTGGGTGATCCACTTAAGGGAAAACTTGTTGCTGTTCTACAAACCTCTGCACTTAGAGGCCCAACAACTGTCTACAAGAATGGAAGTGCGTAGACATCAAGCTCGACTCTCTCTTCTCGTTCTGTGATATACGATTCACTAGACTAACACTTAGTCCGAATCCTTGGTTAACTCTTAACCAAGTCGCGCATGGCCATGCTTCCGAATCATATCACACGAGAGGGCCCAGAGAATATCTCTCCAATACGGAGGGGCAAATCCCATCTTGGTAATCCACGTCATGCAGCTTGCTTCACAACCAACCCGAACCCTATCTTTATAACTGCCCATTTACGGAACAACGTTTGATAGAACCTAAGTTAGCTATCCACAACTCGGATCATGTGATCAGCTCAGGTCAAAGGATTCCATTGCTTGAGACTACAAATGACAACATGCTCATTGCATCTCAACTGTGGGTCAGTCTGATTCACTAAACTCTTTAGCTAAATTAGTGTAAGTCGGAATAGCATGTCCATGCCCATGACAAGTGGAACTGAGTCATCAAGCCGACTTTCACATTAGTCTAAGTTGTGTGTCCAGCACAACAACAACGACCAAGGACAATTAGTATGAAAAACATGAATATATAGTTCCACAATCGAATCACATATTCAATGATACATATCAGTAGTTCATACATGGACAATAGCTTTATGAATACATTGGGAATAACATCATACATGATTGCCTCTAGGGCATCTTCCCAACATTTTTAGCGATGGATGCTTGTGACTATTCTTAAAAACGATTTGATTCCCATAGAGTAGTCAAAATCTTCTCTCTTTATTTTGTCAAAGGAAGCTAGATAGGACTGTGTGGTATACCTTACACACCACATGTTATCTAATTCCTCTTGGCAAGCACCCAGTTGGAACTGATGATGAGGATGGTATGTCTCTTATTTTCTCTTTTGCTCTATCGTTATGTTTTTATTCCTCTTAGTTAAGCTCCACTTGGTTCCTTTTGCTCTTTTCTGGCGGTAATTCTACTAGATCATCTTCAGTTGTGCTAGCCGGCTCTGCTTATTATACTTTTCCAGATTCTTCTTCTTTAGGTCCAGGTGCAATAGGAAGTAGTTTGTATATGTGCTTTCTTTTCAACTTTTAGTAGCTTCTTAGTACATATGTTTCATAATGTACAATGTTTTGGCAAACTAAATTAGTTTGCTAAGATGTGCTATATTCTGAAACATATTTAGTATTTATGTTCCTCACATATGAGCTTCTTTGTTGCAGGTCTCTACATTCGGCCTACGCTTGATATCAATTCTTGAACAAAGCTTATATGGATGGTGCTTCCTGTTCATCGCAGACATGATAGGCCTCTAGGTGCTGCACCTGGAAGACATAGTAGGTCTGGTTCATGGCCAATGAAGTCGCATAAGTCTGTTCGAGGTGTTGTTTCTCTCTGTTGTCGACACGCAGTACCGCTTCACGTTCGCGCACTTGTGCGATGAGTTCTGCGGTTGAGCTTGTGCCTGATCATTGTTTGGTGCCGGCTGTTGGTTATGTTGTCGGTTTCTGATTCTGATTCTGCTTTGTCTCATGCGGATACTTCGAAGTGAGATATCTGTACACATAGAACTAATAAAATTGTGTATGATTTGGATGACCATCTGACGAGTTTTAATATAGGAAAACGCTGATTTATAGACATGTCATTGGCTGATTCAACAACACGGGTGCGGCGTATCGCTGCGCCTAATTTCCTAGTCTTTTGTTTATGGAAAACCATCACAGGAACGTACCAAGAACTTTACAAAGATGCCCTACTGGAGGCGTCAAATAACGATGACAACATGTTTCATGCTAGGTATGAAAATTTGTTAGAGACATTATAAGAAGTTAAATACCACTCATCAGTTCGCAGATCCTAGTTCTTTTCACATGAGAGAAGAGGTAAAACAAGATAATTCAGCATGACATGTAATCGAGCAAACGGTTAAGAGACACAATGGAAATCCTTAATGAAGTGCAAATTTTGTACAACAACCAAATTTATTTGGTACGGCTGCAAAAGCTATATGTAACATGGACACCACAATTCTGCAGAGTTAAATATCTCACCATGAATATAATCTTTGTATGAGCAACTTCAAGTTAACTCTGATCTTACAGATGTAGCACCCTAGAAAACCACTATTAGAAAATCGTATGTTGTTTTATTGACATCATTATGCATATTTTGGTCTCTTAAAATATTTTAGTAAAACCTATTTTGTCTCTACACTACTTCCCCTCTTTTATATTTGTCTAAAACCTATTTACAAAAAATTGTTTAAAAAATAAATAATAATAACGTTTTTTTATAAAATAGTGGGGGAGGTAGCCCAGTCGGCCAGGCCCAAAGGCCCAGCCAACAGGCCACCTACCACCCTGACCTAGGAACCCTAACCCTAAATCGACCCCCACCCCAGTCGCCACTACTCACACCCACCCCACATTGTCCCACCAGAACACACTCCACGCACCCACCCCTGCACGTAACACACGCACCCTGGCCTCTCCCAACTCACACCACCCCATGTTGCCCGCACACACACCGACCGCTCAGTCACGCACGCAACACACATGCCTCATGCACATCGAATCCCCCACCTACTCTGAGAGCCTCGTCCTTCGCCAACCTCGTTCGGCCACCTCCCTTCTCCATGCCATGTTCTTCACCGCAGCGCTCTCGGCCGCCCAAGGTTGACCTCGACCCCATCGCCACTGAAACCCACTAGCGCGTCTTTGATGATCCTCCCCCCTGATCTCACCATGGTCGCCCTCCTCCCTCCGTCGTCTTCCCCAATGCCTCCTTCCCACGTAGCTCCCCTTCATGTGCGCGACCCGACTGCCGCTGGATCCTTCTTCTCCGTCGCTACGCCCCCCTGCTGCTACCTTGACCTCCCCGATGCTCATCCTCATCCTTGAGCCTGAGCCCCATAAGCGCCTCCTCATCCTCTACCTCACCCCTACGACGCCCCGTGCTCGGCCTCTACCGTGGCTTCCTCTTCGTCGCCGCTCGTCCCCACCTCACCGCTAGGGACACGCACCCCGTCGCCTCCAACCCCGAGCCCCAAGCTCGCCCTGCAGTTTCTCTAGCACTCTCCATCTAGCACATCTCCAGCAAGGCCACGCTGATCTCACCTCTGCTCCCATCCATCATAGACCTCTAGCGCGCATCCAAGCTTCAGCAGGACAAGGCTCTGCCCATCCACGACCATGCTCCTACATCCTCTGCCAAGTTTATCCCAGCGTTGTGTAAGTCACTGACAAGGACCTCAAGATTTTCATATCTCGATGTTGGTCGCTGCCAAGACCGCCTGCTCTAGGGACTGAGAACGATGCACAGAGATGAGCCCGAAGCTAAGTTTGGTGATGCATGTAGAGAAGCCCGAAGACCGTAACGAACTAGTGACACTCGATGAACCGCAGACAAGATCTTCAACGTGGACCTGAAAATCTCCATCATGGATGCCAAGAACTCCTTCAAGGAATCCGACATTTACGCTCCCTGGACCCGAAGACCCCGATCTCAGACCCAAAGACTGAACATGAACCCTCGGAACCCAAGATCTCCGAACCCCTAATGTGTGACCCCTATCTGCCCATATTTTGTATAAATGCATTATAAGTTGTTGCATATTAAATTGTTCGTGCTGGCATAAATATATTGTTGTTCGGGGTTAATTAACAATTCATCTAATTAATAAATATGGAATATATGGGATTGTGAATTGTCTTGTCCCGATTTCATTTAATATTGTGTATCTCACCAATGCCATGTTCTCCTTGTTAAATCAATATTCAAATTGTGGGGTACCTAAGTAACTCAAACTATAATATCAATAGTCGGGATTCCAATTCCGATTAATTTGGATAAGTTGCATCGCATTTTTCCATGTCATGCATCATACCATGAACATGCCAGTTTTTTGTCGTAGTATTAAATAGTGCATCTGGTGTTTCCTTTAGTGCTTTGCTTCTTCTCGGATAGGACAATGAGATGTTGTGAGCTTCGACAAGTTCTTCAGATATATATCTTCGGTAGTATTTGCCAGGCGAGTATTCTCCCCCCTATTACCTATTTTTTCGCTTTATGGCTTTACTTCTCTCTATTGTTATCCGTGTTTTAGTTTCCATACCATTTATATTCCATGCAGCCTATATTGCCTTGGTTACTTCCTATTGCCCGTTGATTTGGTAGATAGTTGTCCTTGCGAGTCGTAGTTTCTTGCTCAGATGTCGGTCCAAGTTGTCGAGTTCCACCGTTGTTGGGGGGTTTTCACATGCTGAATGGTGGATATAATCATGGTTGTAATTACAACTTGATAATTAAAATGTTGGGAATAGTTATAACTAATAAAGAGGCACCGGTGGGCAATAGTTTAGATCTGGCTTTTATCCCACCCACTTGTGTCTAGCCAGGACCAGAATACTTGATGCATATTCCTTGACTATCGGACTATCCACATGTGGCCCATGGATCCCCTTGGTATGAGCTTGATTCACATCTTATTTTTGGGGTCGAAAAACTAGTTTGGGGCTTTACTACTATCATGTACTCACGTCATGCTTTACCACTTTATTTACTATTGTTGCTCGAGGAGTGGTTTACTACAATACTATTTAGGACTTGTGCCATGTTTCCGCGGTATCGACAAACACAATCATACTTTCAGGTTCCTAGTCGCTTACAGCCGTCACCAGAAACCATGGGTCCGTCTCAGAGCCGGCCTACTACATTGCGGGTACCTTAGTGGGATGGCCGCTAAAATCATTTTTGAATCATGTGAATGCTTTGTCGTGATGTCTCGTTGCTTTTTTATTTGGTTTTTCCCGAGGTTGATCGTGTGTGTGTTGCTATTTGTGCATCCCTAGAGGGTAAATCTTTTCGAAAAACCGTGTCCGTAGTTATGGACTATTTGGAGCACAGTGTCTCGACCATAGACAACTCAAACTAAAGTAGTGCTATATATTTGAATTTTTCATGACTAGTAATCAGCTGCACTACAACAGAATGGTTAATTAAAAGTGCCAACAACTAGTGGTAGTGAAATGTCTTATGTTATCTATATCTGACTAGTAATTGATGCAACTTCAATGGAATGCTTAAATTAAACTACCAACTGTGTGAGTTCCTCGGAATGACTTCCTCGTTTGGACTCGAGGGGGAAACTCCAGGATGAGTTATGTTGGTGTTAGTATCAGGTTGGTTCTGAATAGATCTCTCTTATCCTTCTCTGATAGCCAATAATTGTATCAAGTCTCTATAGGATGTTTAGTGCATGCTTTGCTGCCTCTAAGCCCACCATACCTGTGTAGGCGACAGCCGCCAAATTCTTAGACTCGTTGTTTACTGGCCTCAGTACTGACCGCTCCCTTTTTCCTTTGCACTTTTGTCAGCACCCTTTTTTCTTTGATAGGTATGAGTTCGCCGATGTTAGCAAGGTTACCTTTCTGGCTTGGCCTGGTCAGGGTCATGGATGCCATTGCTTATTCTTCAGGACTCTTAGTCCAATTCGCATCTTATATGTACTCGGATGTTGTATCGTTTTCAATGTGATTTGGATCTTTGTAATGTATATCTGTATTGTTGACTCACGGAGTCGTTGTTGTATATATATGTTCTCGTGGGTTTCATCACAAACTATTATGTAATGGTATAACTTTGCTTTCCATCCGCACGCAAGTGCCTGGTGGGCATCTTTGAATCGTTTCTTTGTGGGTTTGGCGGGAATCGCTAAAATCTGCATAGGGCAAATTCGAGGGTGTTACACTATAGACTCGAACTAATACACCGATGAACCAATCATACTATAGTGGTATCAATCAAAGAACTCCCTAATGGTCCACGGAGCAAGAAAACCTTGCTTGCCTCAGCTCTGGGGCAATGTGGTAATGAAGAAGGAGGTCGGGTTTGAAGCTGGCAACTGGTAAGGCGAGCCCGAGGAGCAACCCAGCTAGCCACATCTTGTTCCTTGTTATTTGTCGTAAGGAAAAAGAAATGCAACAATGCTTTCCTGACACACATTCTATAATAGTGGTTCCATTGCTACACATACTCTAACGCTATAATGTGGCCGCTTTTGGTCAATGTACAAAGGCGATTATCCATCGTAATCATATGTAGGATGATAATAAGTTAAACTTTGACTCAGGCCTCTAAACAAAGGAAAAGAGAGCTCTTTGGCATCTCCATTCAAAGATGCACATTACCCAATTTTTTTTATTTCTAATCATGTCAGATATACAAATGATAAGGTGGAAAAAAGGGACTGAGAAAAAGCTTGACAATGACTATGTACGCAAACTATATGTATTTCCCAAAAAGAACAACATTTATATGTCATATGCTAACTAAGCTTCAAGAAATTTCACTCAAGGGAATGTAAGCGGTAATAGATATATTCAGCTTTAAATCTAGTGATACCATCATCCGTATATATCATGTGACTGATAAAAAACAATCATCATTTGTAACATATGTGAATGGGTGATAATAAGTTCTTATTTTCTGAATGTGAATGATAAAAAACGAACAATCGTTATTTGTAACATATGTGAATGGGTGACAGTAAGTTCTTGTTTACTAAACTATGGTAAATACCGAAGGGTTCCGCATCAAAATACAAAAAATGTCCTATGTTGGAACCTCCTAAACTGCCAAGATCTATCTATATAGTAATGCGGTAACGACCAAGTGTATAGAATACATACCCTTGTAGACCATACGCGGTTAACGTTCCGACGGGAACGTGGTTGAAGTAGTCAAACTCTTAGCCAACCTCAAGGTCACGATGCTCCTCGCAGGTCACCCCTTGCTCCTTCTTCATCATGCAGCAACTCCGTCTCACGACATCCAAGGTGCCTCAAGTGAGGCCCCTCGTGGTTTCGTACACATACGGTGTACGATGACGACCTCCGACTCCTTGATCCCTCCCGGGAGTGCGGAAGTAGATCTCCGGCTTGGAATCCCTGCAGCGCAACGGCGTGCTGCAGGTGTGGTGTCTCTTGCATGGACAACCTAACCGTGCCAATGCATGGAGACGAGAGAGAGAGGGAAGGAGAAAGTCAACCAAAGGACTTCTCCAAATATTGGTGTGTCAAATCCCACCCATAGGCACCCCTTTATATAGGGGGAGGGGGTGTGCCCTCCCCTTTGGGTTTCCCATGTGGGACTAAACAAGGGAGAGAGGGGGAGGCGCCAGCCGGCCAGGGGTGGGCCCCACCCCGCGAACAACCCTAGGTTGGCCGGGTGGGCCCTTTGAGGCGGCTAGGCCTTGGCCCTTCCCTCCTTCGGTTTTCCCTCATGGGCCCTTTTTCCCTAGGAAGTTTGGCCCATTAGTGGAATACCCCTTCAAATTAGATTTTAATATTAATTACATTAATTAATATGTAAATACATATTACAAAATCCGATTAGACCCAAAACACTTTTTGATTCCCTTTTGATTTCCTCCGAATGACCTCGGATCTTTCTCGGACTGATTCTGGTTCTCTCATGGAACTTTTCTGATTTCCTTTTCTCTTTCATATGATGATTCCAACTTACAGAGGATCTCTAGCTCATCGTACCCTTAAGTGTATTTCCCCACGGCTCGGGAATGGCATAGACATGATCTCCATCAATGATAAATAGCGGGACCGGGATGCCCATAATGACCCCTATGCATTCCATGATGGTAATGTCGTTTGAACCGTAAATAGTCGTTTCCCATTCCATTTGCCACTTGATACCTAGTTCACGCGAGATTTGATCTATGGTATCCCCATACCTTTGTTCGATCTCGTTACAGATGAACTTGTTTTCTCATTTCCTTGTTATTGCATTCCATGACCCAATCACACGCTTGCAAGCTTCATTAATGCAACGTCACCGAGATGGCCACTGATGTATCTGTCTTGATATGTACTCCTCTATGCTCCCCTTTGGGAAACCTGAGTGGCACCTTTTTGATCACCCAGTCATGGAGTGATACTTGATAACCATCTAAGCTCCCTCCAGAACTGTGATTTGCCTTACCTCACAGTCTAAGGATCAGGTTGTGAGGTTTCCTTAGTTTATCATTATGGTGAACTTTGTAACTAGATCTCATTAAGATACAACTGGTTGGGTCGTTTGTCTATCACATCATTCAACTAATGATGTGACCTCATTGTCAGTTGACATAAATGCCCATGATCTCGAAACCCTATATCATCCTCATGACCAATGAACTAGTTCGCTAGAGGTAACTAGTGACTTGGTTTTTTTACATACCACACGTGTATTAACGTTTCGTATTAATACAGTTATAGCACAGTATGAAACTATTACGAACTAACTGAGATATGACAATAAAAACCTATTTATTATTTGCCTCTAAGGCATATCTCCTTCAGTCTCCCACTTGCACTAGAGTACAAATAATCTAGCTCGCATTTTACTCATAATAAACCATATCACATGTGCGTTTATTGATCATGCATGCTTACAGAAAACGTCATGTCCATGTTCTGTTTTACCAGATTATTATATCTTTGTAAATTGTTAATGTCTTCCTAACTTTGACATTCACACCATTATCGTATAATGGGTCGAAATATTCATTTGGCAACAAAGTGAGACTTTGTTTCTAGTGTTTATAATGACAGTCGTTTTCACTATTGTCATCTAAACTTCGAAACACACTTTGCTATCCTTTGTGTATGTACGACAGTTATGGCAGCAGAATGAGGCCGGATTCCAGGAGCCTACAGTGACTTTAGATCAACCTCGAGGGCTTTCTCATGGGCACTGTGCCTTGGGACACATCATTCTACATTAAAAGCGAACTGGCCCCGCAATAACATTATACATCACATCAGATGGAGCCTTTATACTTCTATATCTATGTAGATCCTAGTGCCACTTACTTTGCTTCTTGCCATTTAAGTGCAAACTTGATTCTGGTTTAGTGATCAACTCTGGATTCACTTCAAGACATGTTCTTACAGTTAAGAGCTAGTCCTTCCAACCAGAACCTCGTGTCACATTACGTTGAGTATACAATATGGTTGTATGGAAGAACCTATGGCTGAGGCATAGGAGATGCAACACATCTCTTTCTTCCTTTCAACCATCATTGTAATGCTAAGACAATGCTTCATATAGTAAGAACTACTTTCTTACCTTTTTCCATTTTGAACTTCTTCAGAATCTTGCTTAGGACATTCTGAACATCTTTAGAATAAAGCCCAAGAAGCATTTAACATTCAATGTTTATTAAAGTCACCAATCTATCTCGATAGATCTCATTGTTTAATAACTTCAACTTCATCCCAATTTATCTACTTAAATGTTATTAACACCAATCACATCATTCACATATGTCTTCCACATATCCTAGAATGATTTCATGCTCCCACTCAAATATGGCATCCATATTTGAGATCTAGGGATTTCACTTAGCTCCCACTCAAAATATGTCTACTGCATATTAAGATTTGGTCAAGCTACTTAGCTCCCACTCAAAATATGTCTCTTACATATTAAGATTTGGCCAAGCTAATTAGCTCCCACTCAAATGCAGGTCCTCTCAATAATCTTGGACATTCCAAAATTCTTTGATCATCATCAAATTGAGAATTCTAGCTACAAGACTTCAATATCCATATATTGCTAGTGTAGATCCAATAGACTCAAGCATCGCTACATTTGTAGTTAACTCCTTGAATTTGTCCATACTTTGTGACAAATCGAGATTTTACGTCTCCACTAAGTTTCATTTCCATCTTATGACTTTGAAGTCATTCAGAAATATCAAGTAAACTTATTTACTTAATAAGATCAAGTAACATATTACTTCGCAATCTTAAATGTAAATTAATATAGGATTTTATGATTCCTGGTCATTTCTCGCACTTAGGTCCATCACGTTTCTTTGTAATTCGTAGGTATGTCTTGTTCATAAACATGACAAGTGAATCAATAATATATTTCCACGAACTTGCATAGTATATGTTGTTGAATCCTACTTTCTTTAGTAAAAGTATTCACTAAAACTTTATGATCATTATCATTTGTTTCTCCTCTATTTGTAGAGTTTGGTTTCACGAAACTAATTCTGCTGCGCCACTCAACAATTCGGAGGCCAGGTCAAATACCTTTGTTTTGATCTTTTACTTTCTTCCACTTTTATCTTCATCAAGACACATCAACTTTGGATAACAGCAGGTTTGCCCCTTTTTGGAAGATGTATTCATAGTTTCCTAAGAATACGCTACAAAGACTTGTTTATTCGCCACGATATTGAATTATCGAAATTTCTAGAAACTCGAACGTGTCATAACTCGTATGGTGTTGTTTCCATGAATCTTTAGATGTTCCTTTATATTGCAAACAAGCGTTTGCTTATTTCGATCTCTAACTCTAAATGATAACAATAACCCTGATAAGAGATAATATTATACCATATGTATCTAATACATAAGGATTATGATATTTAGACATTTCAATACACTCTGAAATTTCCCTATTATCACAATTTGTGAAACCTCTTTCACATGTCCTTTTATGCTAAAATTAACTTAAATACTTTAGTCATGTCGATCAAATCAAAGAGACTTTTGTATTCTTGCTAATTCAATATCATCCTTCATTTTGAAACCTTTTGAACAATTCAAAACTGTTTCAAACTTATGTTTCATTAAGCAAATGCTCATATTCACTTAAATCCACAATGAAGTGTGAAATAATGATTTCCACTATTTGTTGAAAATACAATACATCACTATGTATAAGATTCAACATTAAGTATGAATAATGATTTCCACTATCTTGTTGAAAATATGTTACATCGTTATGTATAAAGTTCAACATTTCTTCGCATATTACCGTTTTATCAGAATGCGGAATTTTAGTCATTCTACCCAATGAGGCATGCTTTTACAAAGTCTCTAGATTAAGAATCTAGGACCCCCATCTTCATTTATAATGAAGAACATGCAATAACCAAAATGACTTAAACTATAGTGCCATATCATAATTAAACTTTGGATATCTTATAGCATCCTAATCCTTTATAAATGCTTAAATTATTATCATTAACATAGTGATGAGAATAACTCATTTATAATTGTAATGTGACCATAAAGTTATTATTCATAAGAATAGTACAAGTGGCTTGTAACTTATTCATATGAACAATCATCTTGCTAAAATCAAGACACACAAACAAGGATTACAAAATTATATTCAAGTCCACTAATCCAAATGATAATCTTTGAGGAAAGGGGTGATGTCGGCCATAAACTATTTCGATTGCCGTCATCTTACCACATTGCCTCATTTCCAACAATTCTCAAGCAGACCATCATGTTTTCACAAAACAGGACAAGTATCCAATACTTATATAAACTGAAGTGAGTTTTGCAAGAATTACATTTATAACTTTGTATATCTAACATATACCCTTTTCATTCATGACCTCCATTGGAATCAAGCCCTTCTGAGTTCATAACTCTAATGCAAGATTGCTAAGTGTTTCTCGAAATATTCTCTTTTTCATCCATCAAGGAAGAAAACTCATCCAACGGCTCATACTTTATGTGCCTGATCTTGCAGAATACAAGATTGTAATCCAACTCTCCATCGAATGGAGAATGGCTTATTGGATGATTACGGAGAACACACAAACATTGCAGAGTCCTCTGATTATCTCCTAATGGTCATTATATCAAGAAGAGAAGATCACATTTTACGAGGATATCCCTCGGGCGTGGGTATGAATCTATGAAGTTGGACCCTTTTGCTAAGTTCCACATCAAGAAGTATATTCCCATGGTCGCAAAGGACCTCAATGGGATAGGCCATGATCTACTAAGATATTGGCAAACAAACATCTAGACTAAGTTCATAATATGAGTTCAATCCTAACTGAGCTCCCACTAAAATTGCCATCCCTTGGACGATTTTAGTGATCACATGATCCCAATCCTCTGCACCTCCCCCGGTCATCACGGCCATCAGTGCAACATCAAAGGTAGACATTCCCCAATGTCAATCACATCAGCCATGTGACTCATTCTTGATCTTTGGATCTCTTGTGTTCCGAGGCCATGTCTACACATGCTAGGCTCGCCAAATATAACTTGTGTGTATTCGATGTGCAACATGGCTTACACCCACCGTATGCGAATGTAGATATGTCTAGCCACCGATCGTCACGACCGGCTTCATAACGACAAACTTTATTGGTGGTGCACACACAAGGGGAACACTATCATTGGAATTATATAGGGATTATCTTATTTGCTACCATTGAGTATCTAATACTAGCATATAATAAGATATAAAGTAGGTATCAACATCACATGTAAATTTGTGATATGATATGGTCCTTCTCCTTGTGCCTTGATCACCATCGAGCGCTCCGGCATGATCTCCATCTTGCCCTTGGTTTGACGCCAAGTCCACGACGCCACCACCTGGTCGTCCATCCGAACGACGGCTATTACTAATTAACTTAGTAACATAAAAGTAAACTACTTTACCTTCATAACGACCAATGCCATATCATAACACAAGCCCTCCTACAAAATAAAGTTAGACACCTCTACTTTATATTTTGCAAGTTTTACATGGTTGTTAGGGCTTTCGCAATAGAACCGTTTCTAATCTATGAACTTTCCAACCACAACATGGATCCAACAGTTGTCTCTAATACACCCCTTTCGGGGCCCTCCATTGTAAATGATATATCAACTATTGAATGAGAGACAGACACCCGCTAGCCACTTATACGGAACAAGCCGTATGCCGAGCGTGGAACCAGTCTCACGTATGGATACGCGTAAGGTCGGTCCGGGCCGCTTCATCAAACAATGCCGCGATATAAAAAAGTACACGTTAGAGGTTAACAACTAAGCGATCAATTCTCACACAAAACTTGTGCGTACTGGCCGTACATCACTCCTACACTTAGATCGGCTTTGATACCACTGAAGGGTTCCGCAGCAGAAAACAAAAAAATTCCTATGTTGGAACCTCCTAAACTGCCAAGATCTATCTATATAGCAATGCGGTAACGGCCGAGCGTATAGAATACATACCCTTGTAGACCGTACGCGGTTAACGTTCTGAGGGGAACGTGGTTGAAGTAGTCAAACTCGTAGCCGACCTCAAGGTCGCGATTCACCTCGCAGGTCACCCCTTGCTCCTTCTTCATCTTGCAGCAGCTCCGCCTCACGACATCCAAAGTGCCTCAAGTGAGGCCCCTCGTGGTTTCTTACACATACGGTGTACGATGACGACCTCTGAGTCCTTTATCCCTGCCGGGAGTGCAGAAGTAGATCTCTGGCTTGGAATCCCTGCAGCGCAACGGCGTGCTGCAGGTGTGGTGTCTCTTGCATGGACAGTCCTTACTTGGGACCGTGCCAACGCATGGAGACAAGAGAGAGAGAGGGAAGGATAAAGTCAACCAAAGGACTTCTCCAAATATTGGTGTGTCAAATCCCACCCATGGGCACCCCTTTATATAGGGGGAGGGGGTGTGCCCTCCCATTTGGGTTTCCCATGTGGTACTAAACAAGGGAGAGAGGGGGGGCGCCATGGGCCTCATGGGCTAGCCCGCCAGGGGTGGGCCCCACCCCGTGCGCAACCCTAGGCTGGCCGGGTGGGCCCCCTTGAGGCGGCTAGGCCTTGGCCCTTCCCTGCTTCGGTTTTCCCTCATGGGCCCTTTTTCCCTAGGAAGTTTGGCCCATTAGTGGAATATGTCGTCGGATTGATGACAAGTACGCCATGAGGGGGTCCTCGAGGCGTGTGGAAGAGGGGTGTGAGACGTACGGTATTCCGGGATGCTAAGCACACAAGTTTACCCAGGTTCGAATCCGCCGGCTTTGGACGGATCCTACTCCTGCTAGCAATCCAGTAATACGGCAGAGCCGGAATATGGGTTACAAGGGTTTCTCCTGTACGAGTTGAGATTGTAGACTATTGAGGTGTGCCCTAAAGGCTCTCCCTAGGACGGCTTATATAGATATCCGGCCTAGGGTTTACATGAGAGATCTATCCGGCTACGACTAAGAGTCGGTTACAGAGTACATCTTGAACTAGAAGTAACACTATGGGCCTATGTCGGTAAGTCTTCTGGGCCTTCCCGTAGCCGGACTGGACTCTGTATCTTCTCCCTGACTGGGCCGCTCGTGAAGCAAAGCTCTAATCCGAAATGGGCCACCCTGGTCAGTGAGGAACTGTGAGGATACCCGGAATATAAATCCCCAACAGCAGCCCCCGGAAGCCTCCAAGATCCAAAGTCGGATTCATGGGATTCCTTTTCCGAGGTTATTGATCATTATGGTGTTCATCTCCACCATCTTCCCCCGAATTCCATCTTAGAGATGAGTGCGTACGCCTCTTTGTGCGAGGGGTATCTCGGCATTAGGCCGACCCTTACTCTTTTTCGGTACTATTTTCATGTCCGGAGAAATTCTATCACTGTCGGTAATCCTTATATTACCGGTACCATTAGTTTTTTAGTTAGGCGTGAGCGCGTTTATCCCCGGATCATGGCAAGTGAGTCGGTCAAACAATGGCCGTCCACTTTTTTCTACCACAACGATATCCCTGCTCCCGGCAAAGATACTGCTTTGCCGGCTTTTGTCGACGGAGCCGCCACGCCCCAAGAGTCCTAGGACGAGGTTGCTCAAACTCTCAGTTACGATTTGTTTCTCGCCAAGAGACGAATCGAATATCTGATGAACCACATGGGCCTAAAAGGGTCGGACTTGGTTCAATGTTGGGTGTCACGCCAGATCCAACCTCTTCAACACCATGGAGATCGACGAATGCATTCCATCACGTCGTCGAAGAAGGATTCCCTCCGCATCACCTCCAAGACCTTAAAGCCGAAAGACTATATATGCCAAGTCAAATGGCTGATAAGGGAGCGGATTGAAAGGAAATTCCGGAGCTCTCCCTAGACATGCATATAGCGGAAGATCATGTTGTGCCGGTAAACTTTAGTAGTAACTCTTTTTATGTTATTTTTTCAATACTGAGATACTTTTCCTTTTCAGCTTGCTAACCTCCCCGAGTCGGAGTTTGCTCCTATCGAGGGATATCCTTCTGAGTTTTCTCAGGGCGAGGGGGATTTGGTCCCAATGCCAGATGTCGTTCCTCGGAAACGCAAAGCTCCAACATTGGCCATCGGCACCAAAGAAGTGCCCGTTGTGAAGAGGTAATCTTTCCTTACAGGGTCTTTGTATTTTACTCATAATTCCTTCTGAGATGTAATGTTATTTATTCTATTATCTTCTCAGAGCTAAACATCTCATCAAGGGCAAGGGGAAGGAAGCCACCACGAAGCCTCTGCGCTAGTCGAAGCTCAACTAGCTTCTCCTGCCGTGGATCCTCCGACTCCTACCGTTCTGCAGCGCCAGAGATTATTCCATCTCCGACTATTGCAGAAGATCCGGCTCAACCATCGGAGCCAGTGATCCTTGAGTCGTAAAATGATGTCACCATGAGTGACTCAGGTGTTGATAAGCATGAACCCTCTTCGGGTAATGATCCCTCGGCAGAGACGTTTGCCGATAATCTCCAGGACAATCCGGGACTTGCCAAGCTTGGCTTATCTCGGAAGTCTGTGGAGTAGATCCAGCGGCTGGCTTGAGAATGCCTGGAGAAGCGGACTCTCTTTGCCGAAGAAGAAGCGCAAGAAGCAGAGGATATCAAACACTCTGATCTTCTTGAATAAGTTCATCTTTGAGACGAGAAGATAAGGTCCGGCGCGCTTCCAACTATGCCGGTGATCCCCCTCACTTTCGCTGAGAAGGTTGCCACCGAGGTGAATTCGAGTTTAGATAAACTCATTTGCGAACAATATCTAAGTCGGAATTCCAACTCCGATTTTCTTTATTTCATATCATATCCTCTAGCCCCCAAGCATGAAGCTGGAAAATTAAATCCGGTTTTATGCTTCCTTAAGATGCCAAAGAATGAACTAATGTAGCCCCCAAGGCTCGTGTTGATATTAGTATAAATATTAGCCCGAGTCTTTAGTAGACTTCTGACTTTGGGTATTCTAACTTACAAAAAGTATATTCCTATAACTAGGATTTGTTGAAGAATATTTGCAACAAGCTGAAAGAGATCAAAGCTCTCCGGCTTGAAAATACACAGCTAAAGGTTTCCAAGGATGAGGCTGAAGGTAAACATTCCGAAACTCAAACCTTATCTTTTATTTCATAGACGAATTTTTGTTGAACTGTCTGTTCTTTTGACTTATAGCACTGGTAAAACAGTCCTGCGCTATGATCGAAGAGGCCGAGAATCTTAAGACCTTGGTGGTGGAAAACAAAGAACTTCGCCAAGAGTTGGATAAGCTTAAGGCAGATCATGAGAAGAGCATTGCTCAAGTTCTTGAATCCACCTCCATGGCCACTGACGAGCGTGATAGCAAGATTACGCTTCAAGATAAGAAAATCTCGGATCTCAGTAATGAGCTATTCAGAGAAAAGGACATTTCTGAGGCACTCCGGGCTGAACTCCAAAGTCTTTGTGAAGAGAAGGCCAAAGTCGACGATATCTTTGGTATGTTTCCCATTTCTAAATTGTCTGCATCTTCTGACTCTTTTAGAGTCCAGGTTTATTTGACTTACCCTTTGCATTATATGCGCAGGTCCTCTGAACTTGACGGACTCTGAAAAGGATACAGGTGCCGCCTAGAGGGGGGGTGAATAGGCGGTTTAAAACTTTTACGAGAAGGGCTTAACAAAGGCGGAATAAAACTAGCCTTTACTTTGTTAAGCACAAAACGTATATAAACTACGGTTCACCTATGTGCACCAACAACTTATGCTAAGCAAAACAAGCAACTATGTGATAGCTAGATATAAGACTTCAAGCACGAAGGCTGTCACGAAGTAAAGTGCATAAGTAAATAGCTCGGGTATAGAGATAACCGAGGCACGCAGAGACAATGATTTATTACCGAGTTCCTCCCATAAAGAGAGTTCGTCTCATTGGAGGGGTGGGCAGTACTAAGACCACCATGCCACAAAAGGCCTCACCCTATTCTCCTGTGAACCTCGCCATAAGAGGCCTGGTTCACTTCTTCACTATCGGTGCACTTGTCGATGGCAATCCGCAACCTCTCACAAAGATTGGGGCACTTCTCCACAACTCAATTGGAGGCTCCCAACAAACAAGCTCGGGGAAAGCTCCACAAATTAATTGGAGGCCCAAGAATTCCACAAACCTGCAAAACAACTAAACCATCTAGGGTTCCAAGAACCCAAGAGTAAAAATCTTCTCACCTTTCACCCAATTGAATCCTCACCAAGAACTCAAACTGATGCACCAAATGCAATGGCAAGAACACAAGAAGTGCTCACGTCCTTCTTTTCCAAATTCCACCGAAGCTACAAAAGCTAGTGGGAGAATAAGAGAGGAAGAACACAAGAGGAAATCCACAAAAGAAACCCTAAGATCTAGATCCCAATATGTTCCCTTCACATAGAGGAGAGATGGATTGGTGGAGTTGTAGATCTAGACCCCCCTTTCAAATTCCCCAAAAAGATTCAAGAAATATGGGAGGGTTTGAGAGTATTTGCGAGCTCTTGAAGGTGAAAACAATGGAGGAGAGAGAGAATGCAAGCAACCAGCCTAAGGAGGAAGAAGGGGTCTGTTTATACCCCTCCCCAACGAAATATGACCGTTTGGGACCTCCCATGCCGGATAATCTACCCCTCCCCCGGATATTCCTGGTTCCTCGAGCCAAAATATGGCTAAGGACTTCGCGGTGCGACCCTCTGTATAGGGGGTGGATATTTGGGCCGGATAATCCGCCCCTGTTACAGGGAGCCACGCCTCAAAGTCCTTAGCCATTTTCCAAAAATTGGGCCGGATAATCCGCCCCCATGGCTGGATAATCGCCCCCTGAAAACTGACAGAAACAGCAAAACTGAAACAATCATAACTTTTGCATCCGGACTCCATTTTTGATGATCTTGGGATCATTTTAAATAGGAAAATGAGATCTACAAGATCATTCAGAGAAACGTCATAGTCCAGAAAGGTAGGATAGAACCAAATGACGAAAGGTTTGACCTCTCCCAAAAATACGAACTGATAAAACCTCCAACATCGAAAACACAATAGAGAATGCATATGAAATTCGTTTTCGATGAACTTGAGCTTGTCATGGAGATTAACACAAGCTCTAAGTACTCACATGAGTAATACCCAAATAAGAACCAAGAAAGATGATGCCAAGTATGCAAAGATTTGAGCTCTCACCGAGGGATATGATCAAGTTACTCACTCGAGAGCCCCTCTTGATAGTACGGTTATCTATCCTATAAACCGGTCTCCCCAACTAACACCACGAGATTGGTAAGAAAGTAAGCCTATCAAGATCAAACAATTTCCTTGTGTATATTCCACTTGATATTGATGATGACGATCTTCTACACCTCAAGATGGAACACCTTTCTTGATTGCGCTAGCTTGGTGAAGACTTGGAATTTGCTCCCCCATACTCCACTATGGAAGAGCCTATCTTTTAGGCATATCTTCACATATCCATGATCACCATAGGGATGGAAAGCTACACTTGAGATCATCTTATTATTCAAGACACACTTGCCATAGGCTCAACTTCTACTTAACCAATCTCCGGATCATTCCTTGAAACCTTGATCAACACTTGATCTTCTTCACTTTCTTCTTCTTCCAACCTTGAAGCCAACATATGGTTCAAGCATTGCCTATGGACAAATCCTACAAGTACAACTCAATGCAAATATAAGTCGATAAAGATTGTCATTAATTACCAAAACCACACATGGGGCACACATGTTCTTTCAATCTCCCCCATTTTGGTAATTGGTGACAACCCCTTTGAGAGGGTTTATATCTATATATTCAACATGAAAAGCAACAACAAAGATGCAAGACAATGAGAGGCAAATGCATAAGAACAAACTCAAAGCATGAAACCAACTTCCCTTAAACCCTTCAAAACTTCTCCCCCATTGGCATCGATTGCCAAAATCGGTGAAAAGTTCTAGATGGCCAATAGAGTGATAATTCCTAAAAAATGTGTGCATTTCTCATAGTGTGCGTGGAATAAAATGCACGTATCCAATGACGAATACTTAGGAGGAGGTTAAACAATACTGAGGATCAAACGATTGCAAAAAAAATTAACACGGTGAAGATGTTGGGGGGATACCCCCGGGTAGGGTCACGTCGTGGTATAAAGGCCGAGTTAGCCGAGGTTCGGCAAGGCCAAAGCAGATGCTGGTCGGGTCACCTCAAGGCAGGCCGAATCACGGGGTAATCCGGACCTGGGGGCGTTCGCCTAACTAGCCCTCATCCGACTTAAGCGGTAAGTCGGAAGCGTATGTCTAACCTGTATACAAGAAAAGGGTGTGGCCGGATGAACCATCGTCCGGGTCGCAGTAACCTTCTAGGAGAAGGAAGGAATCTCGCTGGTCAAAAGAAGCCCCGGCACGCATTGCCTGAGCAAAGCGAGCAAGGACTGGACCACCGGGCGTGGCCGACAAGCGTGACGACGCCCGTGTCAGCTGACCAGGGCGCCGCAGTGGCTCACGTAGCAAAAGCGTAGCTGACGCGGGGGAAAAAGCACCCCGGTCGGTTTACCACTTTGCGAGGGGGCATATTCTTAGGAATATGCCTCGACGTATGCCCTAGGCTGAAACCGAGCCTCCCCTATAAAAGGGGGGCTAGGGCTTCAGTAGAGGGGGTTGGCTGTTTATTCTTTGGACATTTCGGTTAAGGTCTAGGGTTTCAGGTGAGGTCTGTGGGTGAGAGTAAGAGAGCTTCTTCTTCCTCCTCTCGCCAATACAGCTCTAGGAGCACTTGTAACCTTGGAAGAAAATCAATACAAGTTCTGGTGTGGAGAATCACTTCGCTATCCCTCCCTGGATTCCCCTAGCGTATATTAGTCCCCACCTTCAGCCTATACATGGCATCTGCCGTGACACCACCACGACAGTTGGCGCCCACCTTGGGGCCAGCAGCGCTAGCAGGGGTCAAGATTCGGACGGGAAACTTCATAGCCACTAGCGAGCGCATCGTCTCTGGGCTCGTCCAGCGCTTTGAAGCGCGGGACTTCGTCAGCGACAACGCGGGCTGCTTCGGCACGCGCCCTCTCCCGTGCAATGGCATCTTCCTCAAGCTCGGCGCGCACAAGGTCTATGTCGCGGTGGATGTGTCAGGCGTTCATCCGCGCCACGTCGTCGAAGCAGGCGAACCGCCCCTCACTATGGCTCGCGGGGAGCGTATCGCTCATTCCCCGGACCATGCAGAGGTAATGATGACAGCGCTGGGTGCGGTTGCGAGCAAGGATCCGGCGCCAGATCCGGAGGTGACGCCCAAGGCACCGAGGAAAGGTAGGGGTCCTCCCCTAGAGAGGCCAGAAAACGTGCTGAGAGAGGCAATGGATAGCTTGGAAAACCCTGTAGTAGCAGCGGTAGATCCGGCTCGTGCACAGGCCGAGCTGGAAGAAACTAGGCAGAAAATACTTGAGGGCGCAAAGAAAATAGCCGCAGCCCAGTAGTCGTTGAACATGACGCTGCGTGAGTACGCTAAGGCGAACAAAGTTGATGCTGTAAAAGTTAAAGGGAGAAATCTCATGAGCGAGATGAACAGAGAAGGTGATGTCGAAATCGAGGAATCAGAAAACTGTCTTTCCGTGGGGCTGCCGAGGTATAGTACCCCGGCCAAGAACCTCAGAGCGGCGGATGCAGCTGCATCCGAGTTAGAGGGACTGACGGGTGAAGCCCGGCAAAGGCAGCAAAACCGAGTTAACGAGCTGGTTCGGATTGCGAACAGGCAAAACGAGGAACTGCTCAGGGCGAACCCGGAGAGAGCTAGGGCCTCCAAGATCGTCCATTCGACGATGGGTAACCCGAAGAAATCTGCTGGAGCCGCGTCGTCCCCTCATGGCGATCCAAGGAGAGAGGAGGTCGTAACCTCGGCCAGACGGAACAAACAGATTGTTCCGTATGACCCGACACGGGCAGGGAAAGAAAAAGAAGCGCAGAAAAATGATGATCGACGGAGTGTGAGCCGAGGCGAAGCTGGCCGAGGTAACCGTGGCCAAGGCAATGCCGGTCAAAGGAACGTTGTCAACGGTAATGCCGGGCAACAAAATTCAGCTGGATCAAGGCAACCGCAGCAGCGGAACATGCCGAGGCAAGAACATAGTGCCGGCCGAGGTATGCAACAGAAAGGTGCACCGCAGGAACAAAACCGGTATAACGACGGTGATTCAGAGATGGCAAATGCGGGATACCCAAGACCGGACTATCATGTGATAGGGTCGAGACTGGGAAGCAGGGATTTGATGCCGGACGATGCGAGGTTGAAACTGGATCGACTATATAGGTCGGAACAGATAGAATGTCAAGGCCCACTGGGTCCAACATGTTTTGGACCCCGGATCATGAAAGAGCCATCAGTCCCGAACTTTCAGTTGCCCAGGGGCACCAAGACCTATGACGGTAGTACCAAGCCAGAGGATTGGCTAATAAACTACGCTACCGCTGTGAAAATTGCCACAGGCAACCTGAGATGGGCTGTACGATATGTACCCCAGATGTTGGAAGGCCCGACAAGGGTGTGGTTAAACAATTTGCCACCAGGAAGCATCAACTGATGGATAGATTTCGAGGAGATGTTCATCAGCAATTTTTCGAGTACGTATCAAAGGCCAAATAGGCCACAGACCCTAGCTATGTGCAAACAACGACCTAATGAGACGGACCGGGAGTTTTTGACCCGGTGGTGTACCGTGAGAAATTCATGCGAAGGCGTGATAGAATCACAGGCCATAGCATGGTTTGCACAGGGGTGCAGGTAAGGAAGCGAGTTATGGATGAAGTTGCAACGGAAAATGCCGGCAACATTGGCAGAGATGATCCGGATCGCAGATTCGTATGCGTTGGGTGACCCGGCCCAACCAAGGCTCGCCTCAAACGAGTCAAGCGATAAGTACTATCAGAGGGATGGATCAGGATCATCCCGGAGAAATGATTACAGAGGAAAAAGAAGAGATGATCGACCGGACCATCGGTACGGTTCGCACCAAGTAGCAGCCGTGAGTCAGGATCAACCCGGAGAAGGAGGTAGTCAGCGCCAGAAAACTGGAGGTCAATGGACGCCAAGGAACGATGGGAAGAGAACTTGGACACCGGAGCAAAAGAAGCAATGGCAAGAAAGGAAAGACCGTCCGAGGTATACTTACGAGTCGATGTTGGACCAGCCGAGTAAGTTTCACACGCCAAATCCGAACAACCCAGCGGGTCATACGACGAGGCAATGCGAGTGGATGCGCAAGATCGAGCAAGGTGGTTCGGGGAATGCTCAGGCACCTCGGAATGACCAGCCTCGGCAGGAGTTACCCCGGCAGCAATTGCTCTCCGGAGCGAACACGCAACAGCTGATGTTGCCTCCCCCTCCTCCGAGGTATGATAACAATGAAAGAAGGGATGCAGTGCATCAGGTAGAAAATCAGCATCAGCCGGATCAGAGGCACCCTAGAAATGAGGGGAGAAACGAGTACAGGGAGCATCACCAGAGCTACTGTGTATTTACCACAGAGGAAACTAATAGAAAAATCTTGCAGCGTAGGCATATGGAGGTGAATGCGGTAATGCCGGCAGTGACGAGGTACATGCCTTGGTCCGATCAGGAAATCACTTGGAGCATTAGGGATCACCCCAAGCTCATGCCGAGCCCTGGTTCATATGCGTTGGTTCTAGATCCTACATTCATTGGGCCTACCATTAACGTAAGATTCTCAAAGGTACTGATCGACAACGGCAGTAGCTTAAATATCATGTACGCGGACACAATGCGCAAGTTGGGTATCTCGGAGAACATGCTCCAGGCCACGAGGACAACTTTCCATGGCATTGTGCCCGGCATTTCTTGCGAGCCCATAGGCAAGGTCCGGGTCGACGTCTTGTTCGGCACGAGGGACAATTGCCGAACTGAAAATCTGGAGTTCGAGGTGGTGAACTTAGAAAGCGCATATCATGCATTGCTCGGAAGGCCAGCGCTGAACAAGTTCATGGCGAGTTGTCATATCAGCTATTTGAAAATGAAATTGCCCGGACCAAATGGAGTAATTACAATTGCTGGGGACTTCCGACGCTCGATGGAGTGTGCATCGGCCGGATTAAACTTAGCCGAGTCACTTGTGATCGCGCAGGAAAAAAGGAAAATTCAAGAGGTGGATGCATTGGCTCAGTCCGCGCAACAGTATATGCCGGCGCTGAGTAACCCGCATGGAACCGTCTCCTTCCAGGCCACGAAAGATACCAAAAAGGTTCCCGTTGATGACATGTTCCCAGAGCGCACCATAACGATTGGGGCCGGGCTAAGTGATAAATAGGAAAGCGAGCTCGTCAACTTCCTCCGTGAGAATCGGGATATTTTTGCTTGGTCCACACATGACTTGCAAGGTGTTCCGAGGGAGTTGGCCGAGCACTCTTTAAATGTGAGACCCGGAGCTAAGCCAGTGAAGCAACCTCTCCACCGCTTCGCCGAAGATAGGAGGAAAGTCATTGGAGATGAGATAGCTCGGTTGCTAGCTGCAGGATTTATCATGGAGGTCCTTTACCCCGATTGGCTGTCTAATCCGGTGCTGGTGGAAAAGAAAAAGGATGATCCGAACGTGGCAGTGGTTTGGCGCATGTGTATCGACTACACGAACCTGAATAAGGCGTGTCCGAAAGATCCATTCCCGCTGCCAAGAATAGATCAGGTCATAGACTCAACTGTTGGATGTGAACTGTTGTCATTCATCGATGCTTATTCTGGTTTCCACCAGATACCTCTGAATCCGGATGATCAAATAAAGACTGCATTTATTACCCCGTATGGGGCTTATTGCTATCGCACCATGCCATTTGGTTTACGTAATGCAGGGGCAACGTACCAGAGATGTATGCAAAAATGTTTGCATGACCAAATAGGTCAAAATGTACAGGTATACGTGGATGATGTGGTTATCAAGACCAAGGAAAGCAAAACGCTCCTTGATGATACCAGGCAAATGTTCGCAAACCTAAGGAGGTTCCGGATGAAACTTAACCCGGAAAAATGCACCTTCGGTGTCCCGGCTGGAAAATTGCTCGGCTTTCTGGTTTCTAGCCGAGGTATCGAAGTTAATCCAACCAAGATCCGAGCCATCGAACGAATGGAACTGCCGAAGTGTCTTAACAATGTCCAGAAGTTTACAGGTTGCCTGGCCTCATTAAGTCGGTTTGTATGTCGGTTGGGACAAAAGGCATTGCCTCTCTATCAACTCATGAAAAAGTCGGATAAGTTCATTTGGACGCCGCAGGCTGATGAGGCCTTTGCCCACCTAAAGAAAATGTTAGCCACGGCGCCAGTGCTAGCCTCACCACTATCAAAAGAGCCAATGTTGCTCTATATAGCCGCAACCAACCGAGTTGTAAGTGTAGTGATAGTGGTGGAGCGCGATGAGGAAGGTAAGTCAGTGCAAAGGCCGGTGTATTATTTGGGTGAAGTGTTGTCAACCTCAAAGCAGAACTACCCACATTATCAAAAAGTGGCGTATGGCGTGTACATGGCCGCCAAGAAATTGAAGCATTACTTTGAAGAGCATCCCATCCGGGTCATATGTGAGGCCCCTATATCCGAGATAATGAGTGACAAGGATGCAAGCGGCAGAATTGCAAAATGGGAAATTGAGCTAGCTCCTTACGCTCCGCAGTATGACCGGAGAGAAGCCATCAAGTCTCAGGCTGTGGCGGACTTTTTCGTGGACTGGGCCGAGGTACAGTACGAACCACCACTTCCGGATCCGAACTATTGGCGGATGCACTTTGACGGATCAAAAACCAAAACTGGGCTAGGTGCCGGAGTTGTACTCGCGTTGCCAAAGAAGGACCAGTTGAAATATGTGTTGTAGATCCACTTCACCGCATCGAATAATGTCGCTGAGTATGAAGCACTTGTGCATGGGCTCAAGGTAGCAAAGGAAATTGGTATACGTCGGATCATATGCTTTGGTGACTCGGATTTGGTAGTGCAGCAAGTGTCCGGAGTGTGGGATGCCCTTGATCCAAACATGGCACTATACAGATTTCATGTGCAGAAGATTTCTGGTTACTTTGAGGGATGCGAATTTCATCATGTACCCCGGGTGGAAAATGAGGTTGCCGACATGCTGTCGAAGCTCAGGTCAACCAGACAGGCAATTCCACCAGGTGTAGCATTAGAGCACCTCAAGAAACCATCCATCAAGCCATCCCCAGAATCCGAGTCCATCTACGTCCCGGAGGACACAGAGTCCGGAGCTGCGCCCATGGACGTTGACACGGGAAGTGGTGCGCAAAACCCGGGGACTGCTTCGCAAGACCCGGGGACTGCTCAGCGTAGTCCGGTTGAAGTTATGCCGGTGGATCAGATGGAGATAGACGAGGACGTGTTCCCCGTGAGGCCAATACCGGCTTGGGCACTGCCTAAATTTCAATTCCTGAAAGATGGAACGTTACCCACTAGGAGGTGTTGTCCAGGCAAACGCAGAGGAGGGCAAAGGCTTACACGATCATCAATTCTGAATTATACAAAAGAAGTGTGACCAATGTCCTCCAGCGGTGTGTTGACCCGGACGAAGGGCTTGAAATCATCCGAGATATACATCAGGGGGAATGCGGGCATCACGCCTCATCCCGAGCCTTGGTAGCGAAAGCTTTCCGACACGGATTCTACTGGCCAAACGCCTTAGAGCAAGCAGAAGATCTGGTGAGAAAATGTAATGGTTGTCAGAGGTACGCTACAAAGACGCATATGCCGATGTCGGAACTCAAGACCATCCCAATCACTTGGCCATTTGCCGTATGGTGCCTGGATATGGTGGGCCCGTTCAAACCAGCAAGAGGAAACATGACTCACATTCTGGTAATGGTGGACAAGTTTACGAAGTGGATCGAGGTAAAGCCTATAAGAAAATGTGATGGAGCTATGGCCGTAACGTTTCTCAAAGATATCATCATGAGGTACGATTATCCACACAGTATCATAACTGATAATGGCACAAATTTTGCGGAAGGAGCATTTGATCGTTTCTGCCGGGATAAGAGGATCCGGCTTGACGTAGCTTCGGTAGCCCACCCCGCATCAGACGGGCAAGTGGAGAGATCCAATGGATTAGTATTATCCGGGATAAAACCCCGGCTCATTGAGCCGCTGCAAAGATCAGCGGGGTGCTGGATAGAAGAACTACCAGCGGTACTATGAAGTTTAAGAACAACTCCGAATCGATCAACAGGCTATACGCTGTTTTTTCTGGTATATGGGGCAGAAGCTGTATTACCAGCCGACATAGAGCATGATTCGCCTAGAGTCACCCAATACACAGAAGCCGAAGTGCAAGAAGCCCGGCAAAATGATGTTGATCTGCTGGAAGAAGCGAGAGAACTGGCACTGTCCAGATCCGCCATATATCAGCAAAATCTCCGACGCTATCATAGCCGGAAAGTGTGCCCCCGAGTCTTTCAGGAAGGCGACCTGGTTCTCCGGTTGGTACAACGTACTACTGGAATGCATAAATTATCCCCCCCATGGGAAGGGCCATTCATCGTGAGCAAAGCATTGCACAATGATTCTTACTATCTTATAGATGCAAAGCCACAGGAAAAGAACAAGGCGGACAGATCCGGTGAGGAATCTAAACGTCCATGGAATGTAGCTCTCCTTCGTCCTTTCTACACTTAGCGAAGAAGTGTATGTATCCGGGTTATCTCATATGTCGGTATGTATGTCGGCAATGAGCTTATCAATGAAATGTTAGCACCTCGAGCAGTAACTCGGGGACTGCCTTAATAATGTTTGTTGTCTTTTGTTATTTGTGCGTCGGCTAAAATAGGTTATTCTACTTAGCTCGGATTAGTAGTGTGTGAGCACCAAAAACCCAACTCTTCGACTTGCTGCTGTCCAACAAGAATTGGCTTCATGGCAAGCAAGAGAACAAGTTTGGAATTGCGTAGCACATGAAAAACGACTAAGGAAAAGAATTTATTCGAGCCGACGTTTGTTTTCCGGACTTACCCCGTATTTATTTTTGAGCTAAGTCTAAGAGTTTCCCAGCATTGTTAAGACAATTTTTCAGGCTCGGATTCGTAAGTTGTAAAACCGAATCAAGGTAGACACGATCCGAGCCAAAAGATTGAACGAACAAGAAAACGAAACTTGGGGACTACGCCCAAGTTAATCCGGCATAAGTACTCAGTAGCAAAATATCACATGTATTTGGAATACAATTCCACCCGGCATACCGGGGATCTCATGAATTTTCAAGTGTTTTTACTTAGGAGCAGCAGGAGGGAGTTCGGCATCATCGTCGCTCTCTTCGATATCCGAGGCAATGTCTTCCTCGTCTTCACCCTAGTTATCGTCAATGTTCTCAACTTCCTCTTCGCATGCGGCTTCCAGGAAGCTCGGACCCTCAGTCCATTCATGAATGGGGGCATATTCAATGAAGCTATGGGCGCAAGCCTGGCGCCGAGCTACCCACTCCGGGTCATCTGTCCATTTGGACCCGGTGCGCAGCCGTGTGAGGAGGCTGAGATCTATCTTTTCGTACCATGTCAAAACATGGTGAAGGACGGTATTGGTAGCAGCGCAGCCAGCGGATTCTCGCCAGAGGTTGAGCTGGGTTTCAACTTCTGAAAGCCTTTCAGCAAGCTGCGTGACTCTCTCCGGAGCGTCATCGGCGGGCCAGAAGGCGTTGAGGATCCGGACTGAAACATCGAGGAGGTCCCTGCCGTAGTTCTTGATAATTTCCACGTGAGATGACAGGCTGACCAACAGGTCCTCCATGTCAAAAGGAATGCTCTCACCATCAGCAGTGACCGGGGTACCTCTTTCTCGGCGGAAATTGGCAACAGCAGCACTTGCAATGGCAGTACCCTCTGGAAAGTGGCTTGGGAAACAAGCCAAAAGAGAAAGTTGAGAAAATAAGACATGAGAAATAACCCGGAGAAGTAAGGCGGAAAAAGGAAAAGAAGTTACGAGAGATGTGACTGTGAATCTGGGTCAACTCCTTGATGCAAGCATCACGCTTTTTTCGAAGCTGCTCGAGCTCAGCATTTGCCGACCCAAGTTTGACCTCGGCTTCCTGAAGGAGCTCGCGATCCTTAGCACTTCGGAGTTTGAGGCGCTCACGTTCCTCGGTGAAGTCCTGGCCAACCCTTTTCAGCTCGGTTTGGTGCTGCGCCTTCATCTTAGCCATTTCAGCTTTGAGCTTGGCTATGTCATCATCTTTGGTCCGGAGGAGGGCGAGCTCGTCATCTTTCTTCTTCAGCTCGGCTTGATGTTGTCCTGCTTGTTCGAGAAAATGCAGCATCATGTCAGGCACATCACGCTTTTTTCAAGCAATGCTGAAACCGTGTGTTGGCCCGGCAGAGCCGAGGTATGAATGTTTGCCGAGCCAAAGAGGTAAAATGATGAAAAGCACAGTAAGAACAGATAAGAAGGACGTACCCTTGATTTGCTCCAAGTTCTTTCGCATTATTTTGTTTTCAGCTTCCACCCCAGCTACGGAGACCGAACAATCAAATTAGTTCGGCAAACGAGGTGGAAGAAAAGTGAGGAAAGGAATGAGAAAGAAATTTACCCCTTTTCTCATACTCAGCGATGAGTACAGCCTGTTTCGTGCGAAGATTTTTGTGCGTATCCAACAAGCGCTGGAATTCGGCACTTCGGCGGCTGGTGGTCACCTAAAAAAGATACAGAAACTTAAGTCAGCCTAGTGCATGTTCGAAGTGTACTAAAGTCCGGGCCAAGTGGAACTTAACCTGGCTCTAGGTGTGTGCATGTTCAAAGTGTACTAAAATCCGGGCCAAGTGGAACTTAACCCGGCTCTAGGTGTGTGCATGTTCGAAGTGTACTAAAATCTGGGCCAAGTGGAACTTAACCCGGCTCTAGGTGTGTGCATGTTCGAAGTGTACTAAAATCCGGGCCAAGTAGAACTTAACCCGGCTCTAGGTATGTGCATGTTCGAAGTGTACTAAAATCCGGGCCAAGTGGAACTTAACCCGGCTCTAGGTGTGTGCATGTTCGAAGTGTACTAAAATCCGGGCCAAGTGGAACTTAACCCGGCTCTAGGTGTGTGCATGTTCGAAGTTATCATGGAGCTACGTTAGTTCTATAAAAGAGCATCCAGCCGAGTAACAAGTTACTCCCCCGAAGGCTCGGGGACTAATGGTTATTATCTACAATTTGCAAAGGAGAAACGGCGTACCTCCATCATCCGTCCAGCAAGGCTAATGGCCTTGGTGGCGGTATTCACTTGATCAGATTCGTGGATTACCTCGGCCTTGTTCCAGTTCATGACGAACTCCATCAGGCTCGGGGGGGTACCGTTCACCTAAGGGCATATGTGGCGTCACCAAACCCTTAGCATGTGCCTCCTTCCTCTCCACCAAGGCAAGGGCGGGGCTGGTGTGCAGAACCAACTGCTGAGCCTCGGTTGGCTCGGCAGGCGCGTCCTTTGCCGCTGGTGTCCTCTGGGGAAGCATGGACTCAAGGGTACGTTGCCCAGTCTCGGCAGTGCTGGGCTTGGCAACATCTTGAGTCTTCTTGCCTTGGCTTGCTGGGAAGAGGAAGCCGTAGCAGCGGTTTTCCCCTGCCGAGGTTGAGATGACTTGGAAGATGTAGAGGAACTGGGCGCTGCTACTTTCGTCGCTGGACTTGGTGCCGGCGCTGACGTTTTCGCTGCCGGGGTTGGTGCTGCTGCCGAGGTTGGAGTTGGTGCTGTTTTGGCTGCTAGTACTGGAATAGATGCTGGAGTCGAGGTAGCTTTAAAGGCTGCTGGTTGTGGCGTCGTCGAGGTAGTGGCTGCCGTTGTTCTGGCTGGGCCAGTTCCCCCCGCCCCAGGATGATCCGGAGCAGCCGCAGAGCCTTCCGGAATGGGGCTCAGCGGACGTGACTCGTCGTCACGATGGGGTGAAGGGCTGGCCCGGAGAGGCGATGAGATACTGGACCCACTCTGAGGGACCTCCACCGGAGCCCTATGAAATCAGGTAACGTCAGAAGGAAAATTACGATGAAGTAAGGAAGAGCGAGTTACAGAAGAAAGAAGGACTTACGCATCCGAGGTTTCGGCTGCTCTGGGTTTCCGAGCCCTTCGTGCTGGGGCCTTCTTTCGCCTCTTAACGGGCTTGGAAGGTCCGGAGGAAGAGCTTGCGGAGGCCACGCGCTTTTTCTTCGGCGCCACCAGAACTGGCTCGCCTGTGGCGAGGGGAGGATCCTCGTGGATATGGCCACCGGCGTGAGCTGATGGCGGAAAAGCAAAAGAAAGGGGGACAGCCTCAAACGGTTCAATTATCTCGATATCCGAGTAATCTTCATCATCGGGCCAATCTCTAGCAGAAGAGAAGTTACCCGTGGGTCGTTTCGTGGCGTCGGTCATGGGGAGAAACATCTCTTGGTCCGGCTCCTCCACGTCCGAAGTCTCCCGGTCCGGTGCCCACTTAAGGGTCGGATCCGTGCCGTCCTCGAGCGTTTGCTGAAGGAATAGCTGAGGAAAAGAGTAAATAGACGAATCAAAAATGCAACAATAACAGACAAGTAACTGGTCCGGGGTAAGTTTTCTACATGAAACTTACCATGGGAGGAAGCCGATCACGGCAGAAATGCTCAATCCCCCAAGTCCAGTCAGAGGAGAAGTCCTTGTGAGTGGTGAAGAGAGCCTTAACCCGGCGGAAGATCTCCGTATTGTTCAGCTCGAAAGATGAAGTCCGGTTGGGATCGCGGCCGTACCTCATATGGCACACCTTGTGGGTGCGCTTCTGGAGAGGGGAGATTCGGTTGCGCACGAAAGTGATCATCGCATCCTCGTTGCGCAACCCGAGCTCCTTCAGCTCCGCGAACCTCTTATTCACTTGGTTGGCCAGGGCTGTAGGTTTCCTCGGAACGGCGTCCCACAGATCCGTGTTCGGCGGACCCGGGGTATAAGGGAGCAACCGGATCAAATCTTCGGTGCCCGTGTTCCGGACGTAAAAGAACGTCCGGGCCCACCCTTTGCAGGATTCAAGCCCAGTGACCTGGGGGAAAATTGAGAACCTCCGGGGTGAGATGGAGGCCGCTCCGAACTGAGTGAGCCGCTTGTCCTCCGGGTCAGTGTGAATGTCGGGAATAACGTTGCGGCGAAGGGCCAAAAACCGGATCCACAGCTCCTTTGTGGGCCATAATCCGGCTTAGCCTTCAATCGTATAGGCGAAGGTAGAGAGAGAAGTAATGGCATTGGCTGGAAGATGGTGCGGCTGAAGATGGTAGGTGCTGAGCCAATCATGGAAGAAATCGCTCACCGGGAGTCCGAAGCCCCGTTGAAAATGAGACAGGAACACAACAAACTCCCCGGGGTTGGGCGAAGGAGCTAGCTCGGCGGAGGCGAGCTGCGACGCCGGCGGGGATGCGTCTGGTCTGGTAGAGCCAGTCCAGATCGTCCTGGCCGTCCCAGGAGCCGGCCCATGCACCGCGGTCCGCAGCGGCGGCGTCCTCCTCCATCTCCTGCTCAGCAATGGCGAGCTCTTCTTCCGCCATCTGCTCCTCGAAGCCCTCGCTGGCGCTGGAGGCGGCGGGAGACAGTGGCTTGGATTGGCGAGGACCCGTAGCGGGGGATTGGCGTTGCAGTGATGGAGACGCAGAGGAGAAACGGAGAAGTGCGGCGGCGACGCTGTTTTTTGGCAGTGCTGGCGGCGGCGCAGTCACGAGGAAGCCGAAGGAGAATAGCAGCGGGCAGAGGCGTGCGGAGGGGAAAAAATCCTAAGGAACGCACCCCTCCGCTATTTAACCACCCCCATCAGAGGTGAGTGAGATCGCACCCTGTGGACCGGCCACACGCTGTGGCCGTGTATTTCCTGTCCGGACCAATCAGTGAGGAGCCACACGGAAGGCCACAGGGCGGAAAGAATCCTGTGACATGACGCACTGATGCAGTAAACGAGGGGGGCAGGCGTGACGTGACCCGCGCACAGTGATAACTGACAATTACTGCGGCGGTTACTGTACCGTCCCTTAAAATAAGACAACATAATGATTACCCTCCACATGGGCTAGCGTACGAGAGAAGGAAGTAAGACCCGGATAGAGCTGTGGTAACCCGGCCGGCAAGAGAAAACTTGCAATGTGCGAAGGGAATGTAAATCCAAGCCGTCCGAGGTACAGAAGTAACTTGGCAAATAACGACAGGAGCGCAAGATGGAACCTGATGTTGCCTTAGCGGCCAAGGCGGCTAAGACCGCACCAGCTTCGGGGACTAATGTTGGGGGGATACCCCCGGGTAGGGTCAAGTCGTGGTATAAAGGCCGAGTTAGCCGAGGTTCGGCAAGGCCAAAGCAGATGCTGGCCGGGTCACCTCAAGGTAGGCCGAATCACGGGGTAATCTGGACCTGCGGGCGTTCGTCTAACTAGCCCTCATCCGACTTAAGCGGTAAGTCGGAAGCGTATGTCTAACCTGTATACAGGAAAAGGGTGTGGCCGGATGAACCATCGTGCGGGTCGCAGTAACCTTCTAGGAGAAGGAAGGAATCTCGCTGGTCAAAAGGAGCCCCGGTACGCACTGCCTGAGCGAAGCGAGCAAGGACTGGACCACCGGGGCGTGGCCGACAAGCGTGACGACGCCCGTGTCAGCTGACGAGGGCGCCGCAGTGGCTCACGTAGCAAAAGCATAGCTGACGCGGGGGAAAAAGCACCCTGGTCGGTTTACCATTTTGGGAGGGGGCATATTCTTAGGAATATGCCTCCACGTATGCCCTAGGCTGAAACCGAGCCTCCCCTATAAAAGGGGGGCTAGGGCTTCAGTAGAGGGGGTTGGCTGTTTATTCTTTGGACATTTCGGTTAAGGTCTAGGGTTTCAGGTGAGGTCTGTGGGTGAGAGTAAGAGAGCTTCTTCTTCCTCCTCTCGCCAATACAGCTCTAGGAGCACTTGTAACCTTGGAAGAAAATCAATACAAGTTCTGGTGTGGAGAATCACTTCGCTATCCCTCCCTGGATTCCCCTAGCGTATATTAGTCCCCACCTTCAGCCTATACATGGCATCTGCCGTGACACCACCACGACAGAAGAAGCATCAACAAATGAAGCAAGCAATCAAAAGATGCAAAGAACCACTTGACAAAAAGAGAATAAACCAATGCATAAAACTTGTAATAAACAAATGGTTGAACAACGAGTAAGAGACAGCATAGTAGCAGGCTCAACCATAAGGATGTGTGAGAGACATGACAAAGCATAGTATAAGACTAATGCAAGGATGATCATTGAGCATCAACATAGTCTTCAATGAGTGATATTGCTTAGTATGACCATACAACACACAAGAATCAAAGAAGATATCAACAATAGAGAAGTAACATATCTCATGTGTATAGGTTTCTAAGTGGCCAATCTCACGAAGATACTTTTCCACAAATAAACATGTACACACAAAATAGATTAAAAAATTAGATCATGATATCCAAAACGAAGTCATCAATACACCAATAAGATCTTTGCTTGATAGCATGGCCAAACGGCTCAATTTTGTCTTATTGTATATTGATCAACTTCAACCACAAACATATCAAATATATCACAACTATCACTAAGGGAAAAGAGATAGTTAGAATGTATTTAGAAAGGCAAAAGGTATAAAAAAGAACGAATAAACTTTTCAAATTCATCAATATTGCACATGAGAGTACTTGAGGAAGAGATAGGCGAAATAATTGCTAGATTGACAAATTTGGGATTGGTGAATCATGAGCATGATTTTGTATAGTCCCAATTATATGCACTCATCTCAACTTACTCACATATGCAATAAAAAGTTTTCTTTGAAACCATAGCAAGAACCACAACAATTTCAAACACAAAAATTCATGCCAAGGCTCAACCTACAAGAGGTTGGAAGCAATATATGTATGCATGAGTAAGAGATACTTGTTACCGAGATATCATTGGTGTGATGAAGTAGATAGGAGTTTGTTGATCATCCTTGCTTGCCTCAAATTATCATTGAGTCATCACTTATTCCTTATGAAAGAGACAAGAATCCAATGCACCTACAATGTACCTAAAACAAAATTCAAGAACAATCTGGTCCCCAAACTTATTGGGTACAAAGTAGTTAGAGCAACTACAATACATAGGAGAGACTCCACATAAATATGTGCATATTGATATGAAATTGAAATTCATGCACACCTTAGCCAATTAGGATTTTGTGTAGTTTCCCCTATATACTGGATCAAGTAAAGCAAGCACGCCATAATATATACATTTAGTAAATATGCATGCACACTACTTTCAAGAACCAAAGGAGATACAATTTGAACAAAATACCAAGTAAACCAAGAAGAAACACCAAAGTGTGACACGATAAAAGGTTGTTAAAATTATATCAAATAACCAAATCAACTCATGAAAGAACACATATTCAACAAATGAACTAGGCAAAAAAAGAAAGAGATAAAAAACACAAATTCTCAAGGATTTATATCATTCTAAAAGGTCAAAAAGGTTAACAAGGAATGAGATAAAGCCAACTCCCAAAAAGAGAAAGGTTTAAAAAACCACACCAAAATCTGAACACTTTTCAAGATGTCACAAAGTACCAAAAGAAAATTTATCTTCCAAAGACATAAAACATGATATGGAGAAAAACATGTTGTGAAGAAGCATAAAAGGAGTATTCTACACAATATAGGAAAACTCCCCCGTGATTAGTGCATTATTTAAGATTTTGTATTTGAATACAAAATGCACCCACATGGGATCATCATCTCTACCTACATCAAATAGAGCATTAACGATTTCAAGTCAAAGAAATATCCAAAAATGAGATAACATGAAGATTCAATAAAGGCTCAACAAAAAAACAAGTACATGGTGTGCAAGCCAACATACACAAAGAAAGTTGATAACTCAAGATAAGTAAGTGGTTATGCGCAACATATAAAACACATGCAAGGTACAAAAAAACCAACACATGCACAAGGGGCGAGTAACTTTAAATGTAAATGAGTTAAGAACATGTTGCCGCAAGGAGGAACAATGGATATATGATAGAGATAAGATAATATAAATTATTTGGCTTGAGACAATATAATTGATGAAGTTCCCTTAATTCTTCATGATGTAGCGAAGTCTCCAATGCCCCCACCAACACCTATTGATCAAGTTTTAGCTTGTTGGTCCCCAACCAAGTTGGGTCCTAAGAAGTTAGACACAATAGGCTTGGCAACCCAAATGGTTCTTTTCTTGACACCACATTGGACACCAACATATTTGGCAAACACATTTCCAACCTCATCCTTACAAAGAGAATAAACATCATAAATCATAATAGGGTTGGATGAGGAGTTACCAATAGTGCATGAAGAAGATAGGTGACCTTTCTCATGACATATGTAGCAAGTTCTTTTCTTCCATTTCTTCACACTTGATTTATCCACCATGGGAGTATTATCTTGATTCTTTTTGCGAAGTAGCCTTTCTTCAATTTGAGGTACACCATGACCTTGAACTTGAGGCCTCTTCCCTTTTTGCTTCTCACTAAGAGTCTTATTCTTCAATGGGTAAGACCTAACATGGTGCCCTTCAATTTTGCACTTGAAGCAAACAATCTTGGCAAAATTCTTGACATGTTCTTGGCCCTTCTTCTTGTTTCTCTTGAAATTATTATTGTTAGTGGACTTGTTCTTGATATTGGATTTGAATCCAAGCCCACTCTTTTCATTGGGGAATTTTTGCACACTCAAGATCTTGTTGAGTGTGGCCCTCCCTTCATGACCCTTTTTCAAGTCCCTCTTCAAAGATGAGACTTGGGCCTTGAGCTCTTTGATTTCCTCTACATGGTTAGTATCAACACAAATACTAGAGGAAGTAGAAGCTTCATTGTTAGAGCAACAAGGCAAGGAATGTAATTCATTACAAGGTGTAGCAATAATATGAGATGATGAATTACTAGGACTAGCACATGGTAGTATGACATTTGTAGTGGATGTAGTGCTAATGTCCACATGAGGCTCATTAGATGTTACCTTTGACACAATAGCCTCATGAGCTAACTTTAGCCTATCATGGGAGGCTAGAAGATCCTCATGAGAGCTTGATAGCATAACACGACTTTCTTCCAATTTCCCATAATTGCTAGTTAGCAAAGCAAGTTGAGCCTTTAGCTCAACATTCTCCTTCAAAATAGATGCTTCACAAGAAATAGAGTTAGTGGCACAAGCATCATTATAATTAGCAATAGTAGAAGACAACTTGGCAATCTCATTATATTTTCTTTTGAGATCAATTGTCACCTTAAGAGCTTTATCACGGGTTTCCTTCACTTTAGACACTTCTAGAGTAAACGTATCCTCAAGAAATTCTTTGGTTGCTTGTGCTTCTTCAAGAGCTTCATTTAGATTTGCAATATCATTAGCGTACTCATGCTCAAGGCTACTCATTTTGTCAATTGTGTTCTCATGCTCCTCAACTTGAGCTTCTAACTTATCAATATGTTCTTTTCTCTCAATAGCAAAACCCAAGATTTCAACAAAGTTAGAGCAAGCAATATTATTCTTAACAAGAGCATGATAAACAATCTCACCCTTTTCATGTACCAAATCAACATCAATCTCTTCTTCTTGATTATACTCATCCTCATCATCACAAGAGGTATTGGGTTTCAAAGTAGGATATACCTTTGAATCCCTAGCCATAAGGCATAGATGGGAACCGTGAGATGATGATAATGAAGAATTACTTGAGGCTTCATTCAAGATGTTGTCTTGACCCGTAGAATCTTCAGTTTCCTCTACATTGTTAGAAACACAACAACTAGAGGAAATAGAAGAATTTATATCATGGCAACAAGGAATATCAAGCATATCATCATGAGATTTATTCAAACAACTTACACATGATATGCAAGGACTATAAACACGAGCATGTAAATCATATACAGTGCTAGAAGTGTTTAAGTCTAAAGATGAAGCATTATAATGAGATATAGATGAAGAATCATCAACGGTAAGCTTAATATCAACATTGCCATTTTCATCACCACTTACCATATCATTACCTTGTGTCTTGCTACACTTTGGTGAAGTGGAAGAGGATGATAACTCATCATGGACGGAAGTGGAAGCAATACCATCATCCTCAATAATATTGGACACATCATATTTATCTTGAAGTTTTGTCCATAACTCATGAGCACTCCAAAAAGGTATGATTGAAGAAGTAACTACATGGCTCAAAGAATTAACAAGCACATTAGAAGCTTGAGCATCGAGATATAAGTTTTTCTCATCCTCACAAGATAGATTAAGGAAATCCATTGGAGGAGAAAAACCTATATCTACAATTTGCTCCAAATTTGGGTCCATGGACCGAAAATGATTAAGCATACGAATTTTCCAAATCTCATAACATGTGCCATCGAATATGAAAATGTCATCATGCACTAATCCCCTAGCCGACATCTTTACTCTTAAGGCGGTGAAGCCCAAAAGAGAGACCAAGCTCTGATACCAATTGAAATGAACCTCCGCAACAACAAAGATGCAACAATCTAGGTGAAGTCGAAAATTTCTACCAGGGACGGATTATCCGCTCCTGGCCAGGCCGGATAATCCGACCTGACAGATTCAACTGTGGTTCAGTTTCACCATATTGTGTGCATTGAGTAGATTTGACTTATGAACTTTTTGACTACTTTTTCCATGCTCTCTCATGGACTTGTGTGTATACTTATCCCCATGCTATCACCCTTGTTCTCCTCACAGGTGGTTTTAGTGTTCCCAAGACCTATAAGCACCGTCCTCATGGCAAATACTTTCGGGACGACAGACATGGTAACTTAGTGGACGAGGTTGAGTTGAGGAGAAGAAAGAACGAAGAGAAGCGCATGGCTGAACAAGCAAAAAGGACCAAAAAGGGGGTGTCCAAACGGAAGGGCAAGGAGCCCAAGATCAATTACAAGGCTTTGGATCCAGTTACTTATTCCTCTATCCGTCACCGTAATTTGTTTGCGGAGTTGCCTCGTGATTCTGAGCTGGGAGATACTCGCTTTTGGTGTGCTGAACAGAAAGGTATCTTTGAAGATGTGTATGCCAGGCTGAACATTAGGCCTATGCACCCGCTAGTTCTTGCTGAGGCTTTGGAGAAGGCCCACCTTGTGGATGCCATGTATGTGGCTGAGCGGATGGGGCTGCACCATCTCATGTCTCTCCAGTGCTCATATGACTCTGAGGTGGTGAAGCAGTTCTTTTCCACTTTGGTTATTTGTGGCGATGAGCATCGCACTACGAAGTGGATGTCTCATGACAAGCCTATGACTGCTGATTTCCGTGTGTTTACTGAGGTTATTGGATACAATTTCCACAGCAGGGATAGGGCCAGTGGCCACCGCATCATCACTCAGCTGAAGCCCAACAAAGATGCAACTCTCTCTCTCCTTGCACAATGGACAATGGCATTATGGGCACTCTTGCTGGTCTTGCTCCTATCTATGCTGCTTTGGTCGGTCTCTTCCATGATTCCATCACTCCAAGTGTAGGCAACAATGATAGCATCCATGGTCACCTTGTTCAGCTCCTTGCCTTCTCCCATGAGGTTGCCTCGTGCGAGGATGAGTCTGTGCAATACAAGCTAGATGTGATGGACTTCATCTACCATGAATTGATTGATGCAATGTTCAACCGGATATCCATTCCTTATGCTCCCTACATTATGATGCTCATCAGACACCTGCTTCCTTCTGAAGATTTCAACATTGATGTTGTGCATAAGGCAAAGAAGATCTACACCAAGGTTCGGAAGACCTCTCACCCCTCTTCTGCTCCTGAGGGTCTCATGAGGGATGCTCGCAGGCCTCCAGTGCCCCCAGTTGCTCGTGAGATCAAGCAGTTGAACTGGTTCCAGTGGCACATCCTATGCATGGGCGTGGACACACGGAAGGGCCAATATGAGGCGTACAAGCAGCGCCATGAGTTGGCTCACTCTCAGCAGCTCATCCTTCACCATGTGTCTAGTGCTTCTGGTTATCCCCCGGCTCCTACCCCTCCCACACCATATGCCCGGGGGAACTCTTCTTCTAGACTGAACTATGGAGAGCTGGAGCGTCACTTGTTCCCCTCTGCGGCCACTACTGATGATGAGGATGATGACACCGAGGAGCTTGAAGATGAGGACGAGGATGTGAACGAGGACGAGGACGAGGATGAGGAGTACGAGTGATCCCTTGGGGCGCTAGCATCGCTCTTCTTCCTTTTTGGCGTCTCGATGCCAAAGGGGGAGAAGTAGTTCTATTAGGTCTTCAAGGATTTGCATGGGTCGGGCATAAGCACTTGCATTTTTTCCTATTCGTCATTTTCTTGCTTGTGCCCATTTAGCATTGAACTTTAAATTTGTGATTTGTGGTTTGTTTGAGACTCTATGACGGTGGTTGTCTGGATTTATCTCATGGATTATGCTTATGGATTCATCTATTCATATCCTATTATGCTGGGAATCTTTATCGAGGAAGGCGCTTATATTGGTTATCACGTTGATAATTGTGGCTATTTCAAGGATGCCTCTCTCCCTATCTCGGTGGTATGTTTATGTTGCTCATATGTCAATGGAATAGATTCACCTATTTGTGTGCATTTGTATTCAAATGCAAAATTCTAATATGCACACATTGAGGGGGAGTCTCTTCCATGTTTATTGTTGGTAGTCTTGTGATCCTTTCCTACAAATCCTAGTATTGTCATCTAACACCAAAAAGGGGGAGATTGAAAGAACATTTCATGTTTTCCTGTGTTTTGTGTGTTAGATAACAATACTGTGGAGTTTTCTCATGTGTGCTAAGTGTGTAGGAGTTTGGGAGGGGGCGGATTATCCAATCCACCAAGGGCCGGATAATCCGGCCTACCTCATTAATCAAAGGATGCAAAGGCGCGTCACCTAGAGAGGGGGTGGATTATCGCCCGGAAAATCCGAACTAGGGCAGTTTTTCTTCCCCAGGCCGGATAATCCGGCTTTCGCATGGGCCGGATAATCTGGCCCCCAGAATTTGACCAAAGCCTGCCAAGGCACGTCGCTCGGAGTCCGGTCGGATTTTCTCCTAGAAAATCCGAACTGGGGCGGTTTTTCCTCCCCAGGCCGGATAATCCGACCTTCACATGGGGCCGGATAATCCGGCCCCCAAAAGACAATCAAGGGCAAGCTCGGCGCGACACTCAGAGAGGGGGCGGATTTTCTGTCGGACATTCCGAGTCTAGGGCGGAGTTTTCCCTAGGCCGGATAATCCGGCCCCCAAAGACTCCAACGGCTTGGTTTTGAAAGGGGGTATAAATATCCCTCCTTCCCCAACATTCAGAACTCTTGATTCACTCGAAATTATTCAGACACTTTGCAAGAGCTCCCATTCTAGATCTCCCACTTCAACCACCTGAAGGCTTCAATCTTTGGGGGAATTGAAGGAGGCGAGAATCGTCATCGTCATAACGAATCAAGCACATCAACTCCTCTCCATTCATTTGGAGAAATCCCTGATCTAGTATTCTTGTCAATATCTAGATCCCGTTCTTTGTTATTGATAACTTGTTCTTGTGGCAGCTTGTTGTCATTATGGGAGCCTCCAAGTTGATTGTGGAGTTGCGCCCCACTAGTTGTGTAAAGGCACCGGTACTCGCCTCAAAGGGTCCCTATAGTGGAAAGGTGGATCGGGCCTTTGGTGGCGGGATCCATTGGAGAACAGGGTGAGGCCTATTGTGGACTCCGCCTTTGCCGAGCCTCGCACCCACCAGCTTACCCAAGTCGGTGATTTGCTTCACGACTTCCGCCAATCCCTCGAAGATATTGGCGAAGTTCTCAAGGTTCTGGATATGCATAGCATGTATGGTTTTGAAGTGCGAGACAAGGCCAAGGATATGCCACAGCTTGTTCAGGACTGGAACATGTCCTACGCGCGAACCGCATCACAAAACGCTCTCACCATGGTTCTGAGCCACCATGGCAACATGGAGATCTGGCAAGTAACCAGAGGGTACTGCAAAGTGGACGAAGACAGACAGGAGCAAGACATCAAGGCCATCGTGGACTCCTGCACCGGATATGGGTGCCACATAGCTGATTTGACCAGCTATGACACTCCCTTCTTCACCCGTGTGGACACGCCGCCTCCGCCTTCCAAAGAAACTGCTAAAGTTTCTGACGATGATCAAACCATATCGGATTTGAACATCTCGGAACGCTATCAAGCCGAGGCTGATGTATCCAGCGAGCCAGCAGCTCCTACCTCTCCTCCTGCATCATAGAATATCACAAGAACAATATGTTATTCTGAAAAACAAATTTGGGTTTGTAAATAAGTAGTACAAAACGTTTGCTAGTGCTAAGTTTTAATATATCTATTCAACACTTTTGGCTTTGATATTATGTGCTTGAAATGTTTGCATAAGCACTTGTATTTTTTGTCTGCACTTATTGTTTATCTGGCTTTCCGCCTCGTCCCTTTCGTGAGCCAGCCAACTTTCAGCACGGAAACTTTGTCGAGCAACGGAGCTCAATTGCTAAACTGGTTTAAACTCGGAAAACAAAGCCGGCTTCCAGTACCAACAATTCACTACTCGGAAAATGCCCGCATCCAGCAATCAGATAAATAACCAAAGTATAGACTAGAAAATTTAGATTTATACCCAAAGGTATCAATTTTAGAATCGGAAATCTAAACCAGAACGAACATGAGCATAAAGTACTTTCAAGTATTCTGGGATTTTCGACTGTGACATGATCATTCAGAAATAAGATGGTAAAAACTTCTCAGGAAGATTTTGAGGGAACCAAGACTTTATTTCTCATTGAACATGTACACATATATGATTACAAAGAAAAGTAAACTAAGAATAAAAGGGATGTAGCTGCGCAATATTCCATGGTCTATCTAACTCATCCGGATTTTTACTGCCTCCAGCTCTCTTTCTCTTCTTAGTAGCAGGTCTTTCTTTGACTGGCCACATATCAGTTAGGTAGTATGAACCATTGTGTAATACTCGACTAACTAAAAATGGCCCTTCCCATATCGGGGAAAGTTTGTGCTTTCTTTGCTGCACAAGTCGGAGAACCAAATCGCCCTTATTAAAAGACCGGTTTCTGACTCTCTAGCTATGATACTTGCGTAACTTCTGCTGATAGGCTGTTGATCTCATCTCCGCAATGACATGAACTTCTTCGACTAAGTTGAGATCATTTTGTCGAGAAATTTCGGCATCCTCTTCAATATACGTGGCCACTCTAGGAGAAGTGTGAATCAAATCACTAGGAAGAACTACTTCTATGCCATAGACCAATAAGAAAGGTGTGTATCCAGTTGACCTATTTGGAGTTGTTCGCAAACTCCATATTACAAAAGGTAATTCCTCTTCCCAAGCCCCCGTAGCACATCGTAGTGGTGCTTCGAGTCTCGGTTTTAGGCCATGTAAGATTAAACCATTTCCTCTTTCGACTTGTCCATTAGCTTGTGGGTGTGCGCCTGACGCAATGTCAAGCCGGATGTTTTGTTCATTGCAGAATTCGGCAAGCTCTCCCATAGAAAAGTTACTCCCATTGTCCGTGATAATGCTATGCGGATAACCGTATCGAATTATAACATCCTCAACAAATCTTTTGGCTGTTGCTCCATCACAACTAGTGACGGGTTTAGCCTCAATCCATTTGGTAAATTTATCCACCATCACTAAGACGTGTGTAAATCCACTTGGAGCCCGTTTAAACGGTCCTACCATGTCAAGCCCCCAGACCGCGAAAGGCCATGTTATAGGTAGTGTTCGCAGCTGATCAGTCGGAATGTGAGCTTGTTTGGCATACTTTTGGAATCCCTTGCACGTCTTGACCAGCCGTTCGGCATCTGCCTTGGATGTAAGCTAGAAAAAACCATGTCAGAAAGCTTTTGCCACTAAAGATTTGGCTGCAGCATGGTGACCACACTCGCCTTCGTGGATCTCTCATAAGATTTCCACTCCTTCTTCCGGAGATACACAGTGATGAAAGACCCCAGATGCACTCCTCTTATAGAACTCACCACTAACTATAGTATAGGCTTTTGCTCATCGGACGATCTGTCGGCTCAGAACTTTGTCTTCGGGTAATTTTCCGTCTATCAAGAAATTAAGATAGGGTTGAGTCTAGCTGGGAATTACAGCCAGAACTGCTACTAAAGGTGAGTCGGATTTGGTCAGATATTCCTCATCTACTCCTTTTATAGAGGGAACTTTGAGGTGCTCTAAAAAAGCGCCATCCGGGACCTTTTTCCGGGCAGAGGCTATTTGAGATAGTGCATCTGCTTCCTCATTTTCTGTTCGAGGGATGTGTTGAACTTCAAACCCTTCAAACGATTTAGATAATTCATCCACGACAGCTCTATATGCCGTCATGTGCTTGTTTGCCTTACAGATATCCGACACTTGTTGAGCAACAAGATCCGAATCTCCATAACACATTAATCGTCGGATGCCGATGTCCTTAGCAATCCGGATTCCATGCAGTAGTGCTTCATATTCGGCAATGTTGTTTGTCGCCGTGAAGTGTATCTGCAATACATAGAAAAGTTTATCACCTTGGGGTGACTTGAGCACCACGCCAGCCCCCGAGCACTTTAGACCCGTCAAAATGCAAGGTCCAGTATTCTGACTCTAATAGGGTCATACTCTCTGTTGTCTCTGTCCAATCAGCGACAAAGTCAGCGAGGATTTGGGATTTTATTGCTGTACGAGGTTTGTACTCAATATCGAAAGCTGGAAGCTCTATGCCCCATTTGGCAACGCGTCCTGTGGCGTCACTATTGTTGATTATATCTCTCATAGGAGTTCTGCTCACCATGGTAATTGGATGTTCCTGAAAATAATGCCGTAGCTTATGAGATGCTGAGAACACACTGTAAGCCAATTTTTGATAATGCGGATACCGCTGTTTTGATTCCGTTAAGACCTCGTTGAGATAGTAAGTCGGACGCTGCACCAAGTGTTCCTGATTTTCCTCCGGTCTCTCCACCACCATGACGATACTAACGACTTTGTTTGTCGCGGCAAGATAGAGCAACATCGGTTCTTGTGGTTTCGGTGCTGCAAGGATGGGAGCAGATGATAGTACTACTTTCAGGTCTTGTAGTGCAGCTTCAAATTTGTCGGTCTAAACAAAATTCTTGGTATTTTTCAGGAGCTTGTATAGTGGTGCGGCTCTTTCACTGAGCCGGCTTACAAACCAACCGACCGTGGCAATGCAACCAGTTAGTCTTTGTATGTCCTTCAGGCGAGTTGGCCTCGAAATATTGAGTACAGCCTTAATTTTGTCTCGGTTTACCTCTATGCCTCTTTCAGACACGATAAAACCTAACAATTTTCCGGCTGGGATTCCAAAGAAACATTTCTTTGGGTTAAGCAGTATGTTGTATTTTTGTAGATTGGCGAATGGTTCCTCCAAGTCGGAAATCAGGGTTTCTTCTTTTTGGACATCACCACAATATCATCCACATATGCATGTACATTGCGTCTGATTTGATCGTGGAGGCAACACTGCATTATGCATCGTAACGAAACAGAAGTTTCCGAAGGGGGTTATGAATGAAGTTTTGACTTTGTCAAATTCCTTCATCCGGATTTGGTGATAACCGGAATATGCGTCGAGAAAACATAGGAGTTCCGAGCCTGCCGTAGAATCGATAACTTGATCAATCCTAAGCAGAGTGAACGGATCTTTGGGACAAGCCTTGTTCAAGGCAGTATAATCAACACACATTCTGAAATCAGTGGTGTCCTTTTCAGGGACGATTATAGGATTGGCCCACCACTCAGTGTGGATGACCTCTTCTATGAATCCGGCTAACTCGAGCCGTGCTAGTTCCTTAGCTATTGCCTTACGCTTTTCATCGCCAAAACATCATAGGGACTGTTTGACGGGTTTAGCATTCAGGTGTACATTTAAAGAGTGCTCGGCAAGTTCCCTAGGTACTCCGTCCATGTCAGATGGCTGCCATGCGAAGATATCTTGATTTGCTTGGAGGAACTTGACGAGCGCACTTTCCTATGCGCTATCTAGGCCTACACCTATCTAGGTCACCTTGGAGGGGTCATCATCCTTCAACGGCGTCTTCTTCGTCTCTTATGATGCCTTGAACTCCGGATTCGACTTTGTCACCTCCTTCTTTGTCGCGGGCATCTCGAACGGATCTATGGTCTTCTTGATCTCCTGGTACTCTTGGGCGTGCAGCACGGCTTCAGCAAAGGCGGCATTTCCATCCTCGCACTCTCGTGCTTTCTTCGGGTCTCCCTTGATGGTGATCACGCTGTTGGGACCTGTAATTTTCATCATATTGTAAATGTAACACGGACGAGCCATAAAAGCCCAGTAAGCCGGACGTCCGAATATAGCGTGGTAAGCGCTCTTGAATGGGACCACTTTGAAGGAAAGTGCTTCTGTCCGGTAGTTCTTTGGAGTTCCAAAGGTAACATCCAAAGTGATTTCTCCCAGGGAATTTGCTTGTCTTTCTGGGACAACTCCGTGAAAGATCACATAGCTATAGTTCAGCTGGGTCTCCGAGATCTTCATCTGGTGTAGCGTTTTGACATACAAAATATTAATGTTGCTGCCGCCGTCCATGAGAGTTTTGGAGAAACCATAGCCGTCAATAAGTGGATTGACAACTAAGGCGTATTTTCCTTGCCTGTGCAACTTAGGCGGATGATTAGCACGGTCAAAGGTGATTGCCACTTCCGACCAGTCCACGAACTGAGGGACAGCCGGAACTGTTGCGTTGAGCTCATGTAGAACTGCTTTCTTGACCTTTGCTAGTTGAGATCTGAGGAAGGTGACATAGGTGTCTTTCTTTGTCGGGAAATTCTTTTTCCCTTCTGGCTTGGGATTTGAAGCATCGGCTTCCTCCATGTCAGAATCATCCTTGGTCTCTTTATCCTTTTTGGGATTCTTTTTTCCCTTCTTCCGCTTAGCCCTGTAGCCACCGGTATCGTCTTTCTTGAGGTCGCCATTGAAATGACACTCGGCGTTTGTGTGGGATGAGCCCCCATTGGTATCTAAGTGATGCACACATGGGTTATTGGCAATGTCGGCCTAGGAGTAGGTTTTGCCGGGTTGTTGGTCTCCTCTACCCTGGACTCTTGATGTCCTGCGACCGCGTCCACGACCATCGCCGCACCCTCCTCGTCCTCCAGACCCGAAAGTAGCAGTGACCACTACCGTTTCCGCGTTGGGATTTTCTTCCGAGATGTTCTTGTGCTTCTGAGCTTGCTGCTTTGGTTGTTTTGCCGGCTGTGGCACAGCTAGGGCGTTAAGTAATCCCTCGGCATCGCCATCAGCATCTGCATACTTGCTCGGTGTTTCTATCATTTCTCCCAAATCAGTGACCTTGTCACACTTCAAGCGATGACGTAGTAAACCAACTGGGAGTCCTGCAATGAAAGCTTCAATCACAGTTTGGTCGTTTACTCCTTCACAGAAGTTCTTGGTGTCGATCCATCGTCCGAGATAATCCCGACAAGTTTCTCTGGCTTTCTGGGTGCAATGGTGTAGGTCTCCTACCGTACAGGGCCTCCGATATGTGCCTTCGAAATTCCGAAAGAATGTACTTTGCATATCATACCAGTTGTGGATGGTGTTCTCCGAAAGTTCATTGAGCCATGATCGCGCTGTCTTCCGCAACATAAGTGGGAGATATCGGGTCGCGACCAGGCTGTTTCCGCCTTTGGCGATACAGCAAGCCTGGAAAAAAAATCCTTGAGCCAAGTATCTAGGCCATACCGTCGTAGGCTTGAATATGTCTTGAGATAGCAAATCCTTCTAGGAATTTTGTAGCTCTTATGCTTGGTCTAAAGCACTTTGGGCCCATGTATATATCGTCGTTTTCGTAGCGCCGCGCCTCTATGTTGGAGTTAATCTTGTGCCTTGCGTCACTTGGGGATAAAGATCGTCCCGAATGACGGCTGTGGCTATGGTGCCTTGGAGCCGGACTTCGGCTTCTGCCACCACCCCCTCCACCATGATGCCCTCCTTGGCCTCGTTGGGAGCCGTTGTGATGGCTACTTGGTGGAGCGGGTGGGGCGACTGGATGGTTTCCGACTGATCGCCGGCCTCCTTCCGGAGCGTCGTTATTTCGGTTCCAGGGAGGATCTTCATTATGACGAGCCCCCTGCTGGCTTGACTCAGCACGGTGTCCGTCGTTTCTTCGTCCATCAACCGGACGACTTGTGTGTCTAGGAGGTGGCATTCTATGTCGGTCCTCCTCCCGACGTTTCTCTTTATCTTCTTCCCTGCGATCATTCGACTCTCGCTGGGGAGGATTCTTCGGATTTAGTGCAGCAATTGCCTCTTGCTCCGCAGCTGGGGCAATGTTGTGCCAGTCACGTGCAGCTTTGTGGTGTTGCCATAAAGATCCGGTTCTTGAGTAGTTGTCTTCTCGATGGTCGAAACGGTGATGCTGCTCCGGAACACGTTGGGGTCTTACGTCATTCCATGTCGGATCAGTGCGGCATTGGTCAGATTGGGAGACCTGTTTTCCGCCTCTAGACAGGGCGACCTTCTGCTGCTCCAGACCCTTATTGAGTAGTTTAATGCCCAATCGAATCTGCTCTGGGCCTGGATTACTTGATAGGATTTCTCGAGACGCAACGATGTTTTTCACTGGTGTTGGATACACCCAATCCCCGTTGCTGTCGCGTCAAGGCATCCCATGGTCTCCTCCAAAGAGGACTTTGTGAATCTGCGGGAATTGGTCATCATGAGTGTGACGTTTCCTGGTCTTCTGATGCTGCCGAGAGTTGTACTTCTCCGCAGTTGCCATGCGTTTCTTTTCTTCCTCAAGGTTTTTGGCTTCGTCGAGGAGTACTTGGCGACGCGCTTGTAGGGCATGGGCCCTTTCGTCCAGCTCTTCAGAAGTAAGTTCTGCAGCTGTAGGAATAGGTGTGGTTAATGCATCATCGATGAGTTTACGCGCACCTTCGGTGATCACGTGTCCATCCACTGATTCTTCTTTGGGATCTTCTGGGATCAATGCTCCATCCGAGTCTTCCTCATATTCCTCGGCAATCACTTCCTCTGCCGGAAGATCTTTTGTCGGGGTCTTGTTCTTCTTGTTCTTCTTCTTAGCCTTCTTGGCAGCGCCGGTAGCAAAGACGGCTTTGGATCTGTTTCCCGGAGTCAAGCTCTGATCGGTACTTTTGGACTTCTGGACCTTGGGATTATCTCCGATATCCATGTCATCCTGTGCTTTGGGAGAGTTTTCTCCGGATCCTTCATCCATGGCTTCTCCTTCCTCTGTAGCTCTGGAGTTATACTCCTCTTCATACTCCACGGAGAACTTTCGGAAATCTACCGACGTCATCGAGTCATCCGAGGATGCGGGTAAGTCAGTGTTTGTTCCGATCGCCTCCAGCACTGAGTCAGTGTTTTCTCCAGCATCAGTAGAGCCGGCTCCGGATCCAACGTATCCGACGAAGTGTGACGTGTGGGTCCTAAGGTAGTTGCGGCTTTCCTCGTGGGCTTCCTCGAAGACCCTAATCGTCTCGAGAACTTCATCCCGCTTGCGTCTTGCATCATCATACGCCTCAATGTGTGCCTCAGGAACGGTTGATCTGTTCCAGTGTTGGCAGGGCCGGAACCAAGGTTGTTGTTGTGATCCTCCTGGATTTCGACCTCAGCAGATGAATCGATATGGGATTTGGCCTCGCTAGGGAGATCCGCTCCAGATTCGACTTGAACCGCTAGGTCTGCTTCAGGCTCGGATTTCTCCACTATCTCCACAACTGGTGCAGGCTGGGTGGGATTAGGTGTTTCTGAGATCCGGAACTCTGCCGCCTCCACGGACAAAGGGGACATAGAAATTTCTTCTGCCTCTATCATCACCGCTGGGGTGGGTAGGGCAGGTTCAGCGAATCCGATGTACACATCGATCTCGTCGAAAAGACATGATGGTATAGGCAGTCACGGCCTCCCTAGGCAGAATCCAGGTCTTGTCGAGAACAATGAGAGGGACATCGCTGGCGTAGAGGATGCGACCGACTGTGATAGTCTCGCCGATTCCGATTTCTTGTAGATTCTGTCCGGAACACAGATCCGAAGCTCACTTGCCCCACGGTGGGCACCAACTGTCGTCAGATTGATGACAAGTACGCCATGAGGGGGTCCACGAGGCGTGTGGAAGAGAGGGGTGTGAGACTTACGGTATTTCGGGACGGTGAGCACACAAGTTTACCCAGGTTTGAATCCGCTGGCTTTGGACAGATCCTACTCCTGCTAGCAATCCAGTAATACGGCGGAGCCAGAATATGGGTTACAAGGGTTTCGCCTGTGCGAGTTGAGATTGTAGACTATTGAGGTGTGCCCTAAAGGCTCTCCCTAGGACGGCTTATATAGATATCCGGCCTAGGGTTTACAGGAGAGATCTATCCGGCTACGACTAAGAGTCAGTTACAGAGTACATCTTGAACTGCAAGTAACACTATGGGCCTATGTTGGTAAGTCTTCTGGGCCTTCCCGTAGCCGGACTAGACTCCATATCTTCTCCCTGACTGGGCCGCTCGTGAAGCAAAGCTCTAACCCGAAGTGGGCCACCCTGGTCAATGAGGAACTGTGAGGATACCCGGAAAGTATATCCCCAACAGAATACCCCTTCAAATTAGATTTTAATATTATATTTAATATTAATTACATTAATTAATATGTAAATACATATTGCAAAATCCGATTTGACCCGAAACACCTTTTGGTTCCCTTTATATTTCCTCCGAACGACTTCGGATCTTTCCCAGAACGATTCCGGTTCTCTCACGAAACTTTTCCGGTTTCCTTTTCTCTTTCATATGGTGATTCCAACTTACAAAGGATCTCTAGATCATCGTACCCTTAAGTGTATTTCCCCATGATGGCTCGGGAATGGCACATACATGATCTCCATCAATGATCAATAGCGGGACCGGGATACCCATAATGACCCCTGTGCATTCCACGATGGTAATGTCGTTTGAACCATAAATAGTCATTTCCTATTCCCTTTGCCACTTGATACCTAGTTCACCCGAGATTTGATCTATGGTATCCCCATACCTTTGTTCGATCTCGTTACCGATTAACTTGTTTTCTCGTTTCCGTGCCATTGCATTCTGTGACCCAGCCACATGCTTGCAAGCTTCGTTAATGCAACGTCACCGAGATGGCCACTAATGTATCTGTCCGTTACATGGATGGGCAAATCCTGGTCTTGATATGTACTCCTCTACGCACCCCTTTGGGAAACCTGAGTGGCACATTTTCGATCACCCAGTCACAGAGTGATACTTGATAACCATCTAAGCTCCCTCCAGAATGGTGATTTGCATTACCTCACAGTCTAAGGATCAGGTTGCAAGGTTTCCTTAGTTTATCATTAATGGTGAACTTTATAACTAGATCTCATTAAGATACAACTGGTTGGGTTGTTTGTCTATCACATCATTCAACTAATGACGTGACCTTATTATCAGTTGGCATAAATGCCCATGATCTCGAAACCCTAGATCATCCTCATGACCAATGAACTAGTTCGCTAGAGGTAACTAGATACTTGGTTTGTTTACATACCACACGTGTATTAACGTTTCGTATTAATATAGTTATATCACAATATGAAACTATTACGAACTAATTGAGATATGACAATAAAAAACCTATTTATTATTTGTCTCTAGGGCATATCTCCTTAAAATACAATTGAAGACTTCAAGGGTAATATAACAATTTGTCTCGATAAGTTAAAAAAATGAACTACACCCTAGGGAAAATAGTTTGTGTTTACTACAGATAAATATGAGAACACTTGAGATCATTTATATACATCAACATTCTAATCAGTTTAGCAAGAAGCTGTTACCTAAAAATAGTAAGAAAAAATACAGTTATCTAAGACATAGCATCCTTGGTAAATCCTTCCAAAGGAATTCTAATAGAGACAATGCAACAAAACATGACGTGAACAAAAGGCAATCAGATACCGGTAAAAGAACAAAAAGATAGGCACCTCACCAAGATGACACCTCCAATGATTCTCACGCGGCATCGCATCAGGCACAAAAAGTGGAAAAAGGTTGCCTACAGCAAATAACAAAGCCTAAAACAACATGAAAATGTACCTAGGAAAATGCAATCACTCCATCACTATGTTTCATGAAACACAAAAGGATGATCTATCAATCTTTTCTACACCATAATAGGCCACTATGATCCATCATGCATTTCATGTTGTCAGACCCCTCGGTCCATGTAAGATATTTATGCCTCACTAAAATGAGCTAGCTGCCTAGCTAAATATATACATTACCTCAAACCAATCACCTATATGTAAAACATGATTTTCAAAATGGTAGTTCCTTATGTTTTTGTATCCTCTCCTATTGTGTCTCTGGAGTTCAAGGGCTGGAAACAGTATATCCATCACTTAATATCCATCTCTCGATGGTCATGAATAGCTATTTGGTCTCAGAGTTCTAGAGTTCCCCTAAAAAGTATATACTAACCAAACCAATACAACTGCTAGACAATATCATCTAACGCATACAGAAACGCAAACTAACTACAGCTTATTACCGTACATGGTGTAATATCCATAAATATTTCACTTGTTGGTAAATTATCATATCATAACGGGGCCAGACAAAACGTTTGAGTGCATAAACCTATGAATACTATTCCCTTCCAATAAGATGAAATGCAGATATACTATTTCTCCACTTCTACAATAATTACACATGTAACCTGAATATGCTTCATTAAGATGCACATAGGTCATAGGCAAAAGGTGTCGCACTTTAAACAATCTGGCGAGTGGAAATTATTGAGAAATGAAAACTTAGCAGTCCTGCCCATGAGTTATGTATGCAGACAAGAAGAGGCAAGCTAATTTTATGATTCTCTATATGGCATGTGTTCTCCAACGGGCTACGCCACAAATATGCAAAGTCTTGTTTCAAAGACTCAAAGACAGAAAACAAAGCAATCTACATAAAGTCTCATGATTGCCATGTTTTGATACACATACGCTCCTTGTCGCCATAAGGAATATCTTGACACGACATGTTCGAGAGACCCCATGTCTGGCTCCGCTATTTGTTTGGCAGCTCAAGCGGCACACCGCCTGTCATGTCCCTCTATATCCCACGGGCCTAGCTCCACCACGCACTAACTTGGCCGACCGTGACTCCGCCCTGAGCCACCACCTTACTCTCTCCGGCCAACCCTTCTCGCTGACCCATGACTCCTCCGAGCGTCGCCACAGCTGCCCTAGGGATCTCACCCATGGCGGCAACGATGGGCGGCTCTGACAGCTACATGCCTTGCATGAGCCGGACGACTCCGACCCTCACCGTGGAGGCCCCCACCTCATACTAATGCACGAGGTGATGATTGCCGACAGCACAGCAGCGTGGGTGTCGTACGACCCAAGCCCACCACCACATTGGCAATTTGGGGAAGAAACCACTCCACCGCATTAGGTATAGACTCGCTGCTCTGTAACACGGGCACGAATCTGGTCCAGGGAGAGAAGGGGCATAGCTACCCGTCGTTGCGGTCGGTGATTGGAGGTGCTGGTGGTGGGGTCTGAAACGAAAGAGTTGGAGAGGATGGTGTGTAGGGCGATGGGGTTAGAAAGAGGTGGTGTGCATGGGATTATGTTGGAAAGAGAGAAGAAGGCTAGCCTATTTTAAGGGTAAGAGAGTAAGGCCACTTGCAAAGGGGACGCGAAGACCGGCCTCCCTGGCCCGTAAGCAGGGACACCGGACGTCATGGGCCCACTAGCAACATAGCATGCGTGGCAGATGGCATGAGAGCAGCTGCATGTGACCAAGATTAAAGAGCATAATAGTTCTGTCGTACACAATAGCCACAAAAATCAAAAGGTCCAGTTGGTCAAACATTAAAACATCAAAGAAAAAAAAAGAATCACTGTAATGCTAATGCAGCCTCCTATACATGGCCCATGCAAATAAGAGATAAACAGCTTTTCTACGGATATTTACTACATTAGCTCTCGAGAATTTCCACACCTGCCATAAAAAAAATACAGAATACAAGTTTTATATAAGCAAATGATTATCAGTTTATCTATTACTATATATATTAAATAAAATATAAATATTATGTAGGGAAACGGTTCCATACTTCTGAATCCTACTAATTTATTTAACTAGCAATGTTTTTTCTTATTTTTTGAAATACATAGTTGTATTTTCATATTATCAATCAAATAGTATTGTTTATGAACAAAGTGTGTAACAAACATTTCGGCAAAGCAACAAAGGGTGTTTTATTTGTTGCATTTATGCTAATATTTGGCCATTCCATGGTCATTCTTTTGTAAAATTACGCTCTATTTTTTTTCTACAAATGATGCTCGCTCGGCTACAATCTATGTGGAACATCCATGTAAGAGAAGGAAAGCTACTGAAGAGCAAGCATCCAACACAAACGAACGAAAGAATAGCTACATTATTATTCAGGAACTAAAGGGTCGGCGACCATAGCCATCCATCCATATCTACCATTCAAGATGGCAAGGCCTTCTTCTTCAATGCCTCTATACTCCTGCGTTGCATTTCTCTCCTTTAAGATGCTTTGGGAAGCAACGCCGGCGACACCGTTCTGACGAGGATTCTCGCATTACCCTTGGGGAGGTTTAGCCAATTGTTGGTGCAAGAGCTGGTCGTTCATGTTTCTGAGAACTCCCCAAATATGTTGAGGCATCCATCCCAACGTCCTTGGTCCCTTGCTTCCCAGTACCCACCTTTGTAATGGTATGTCCCGTCTTGGGCGTCCTGCTCGAACCATCGAGGCTTCCAGCCATTGTCTTGAAGTTTAGTCGACTGCGATAGAATAGATATAATGAAACTGCATGGCAAGTGATCTATACCCAGTACCAACATTCTCAGACAGACAGCGAGCAAGAGAGAGGACAAGACCATACCATTCTTTGCCGACGTTCCAACCTCAACTTCTCTGTGTTTGCCTTCTCATATTCACCATTCTCCAAATGCCGCTGGTCTGGCCTCAGCCGTGAATCAGTAGGAGGAAGTTTCTCCTTTACCATGGTCAAACAATTATAATCATTTAGGTCTTGATACAAAGTTATGGATTATGGAGTATTTATACCAGCGATTACAACCACACCAATACCTGAAGCTCTGGGGTCAGCTCATTTAATGTGATCGCAAAAGAAGATAGATTGTACCGAGTTGGGTTGGGAGAAGGTTTGTTCTTTTCCCAAAGTAGGGAGGCACCTTGCAATTGATCGGCGCTCCTGGCCTTGGAAGTATCCAAATTACTATAATACATACTTTCGTCCCATTTTCCTATTAAAAAGGAAGCCTTCTTTCCATCATTGTCCTCTACGAAACCTTGTACCTGCGGAAATGAAGGTGTATGCAAGGAATGAACAGAGATCTCACCAGAAACAGTTTTTGCATTAACAGTAGCACCGAGGCTAAAAAGGATGTTAGTCCTAGTACGAACAAGATGAAAAAGTAACTTTATGAAACTTAAGATCTTGAATACCACTACTTTGATGTGCAAGCACCCCGTTACAAGCCACTCAATCAGCACAAGAATGAATAAGTTTCATCAAATCTACACACTTTTCACCAATTAATAACTCTATCCACATTGACTCGACAGTTTAAAGCAGGGGTTTGCAACCTTGCAAAAATAGTAGTTTGCACCTACCTACTCCTCTTAAATAAATGATACAGCACGTGCTTTGCTCATCTAATCCATGAAATTTATGCATTAACTATCCATGTAAAGATTGGTCAGACGCTCAGAAGGTACTGTGATTTCCGGAGTAAAACATGGTTCTATCCACGTCTCTAAGGCTAATTTGTGATACAATAGAGATGAACCAGAAAGAAGAAAGGGAAGCTAAGCGAAACATACTAGGCGAGGATTACGATCAAGTAGCGATGGCTCTTTGAACTTGAGTTTACATGAATACTGTCGATTCCCTTTTATGTGCATGGTTCCATGATGGTTGCAGTACAGCTTCCCAAGGATGAGGTTATTAATAGTTGTTGTCACCTGAAAAGGCAGGCAAATTTTAGTTTGAAGAACATAAAGTTCCAATCTGGGAATGTGCCCCATCTTATGATGCCACACACCTTACTCCATTGAAAAAATTCACCATCATCAAATTCCAGTGTCAAAACGCCAACTGGATCAACTTGAATTGACTGCCCCCAGAACTTGGATTTTACATTGCTGTCGCCCCAGAATTTCCAGCCCTTGCCTTCAGAGTGGCAGGCAATAAGCATGGGATGATGACTAACCTATCCATGTAAATGATGAACAGCAACATGTTGCAATTAAAACACTATTAAGATATCAATGTTCAGTTCCAAGTTAACCAAAGGTGCATAATGTATTATATAGCAGAGATTGAATTGTTTTGGACAGTATATATTCCACCAGCTTTTCAATATACTGACTTGAAGAAAACAGAAATATCTTCCTTTTATTCCTAAAGAACTCTTGCTTGTGCTTTTATCCTAATACTCACAGACTGTTTTTTGCATAAGGAAGTACAAGAAAGAATAGTAACTGACCTTCTCAGCAAAAAAGCGGATCCTTCTATCAGGAAAGTCAGCTTCATAGGTCTCTCCTAACAACGGATTGAACGGTTTGCAAGGCCTCGCGACAGATGAAGCATAGCCAGAGACCGCAAAAGCAGCTACTTTCAGAATCCTCATGAGGCTGTTCCCCTAAATTTTATCAAGATATGTGAGTGAGACTTGTTATAACACTTACAAAATCAACAGTGCACATTTTTATATCTGAAGAAACATAGCAGACAAAACAATACAATACTGTACATGGACAAATATCCTCCCATTTTTGTTAGCAGATAGCAGAGTCTACCGCTTAAGAAAGACCTGCACGGTGAATTGGAGTTCATATTTTTGTGACAGAACTCAATCAACCAAAACAGTTACTACCTCCGATCCATAATAAGTGTCGCCCTTTTCAAGTAACCTCAGTTCAAAACTGCGACACTTATTATGGATGGGAGGGAGTACTGTTTTAGTCTTCTTCACAAACCCATCAGAATACTGGCATTGGGATTAAACTCCGATGTGGTCACAAACAAGAGAAGCAACTGATGACTTTTTACTGATCTGAAGACTCTCATCATAAACAGTGAACATCCCAGAGATGCAAAATAAAAAACAAAGAAATGATCTTTACCACTTTTCCATATTCGTAGGCCTGATCCAAAAGGTAGGAATATTCTAAATCTTCAAAGCACTTCTGGAGGGATGACAGTGGTTCATTAAAGTAAACTGGAAGGCATACTCGTGTCAAATCCTTGCCGACACTATCTTTAATGATGGACCAAAGGCTGATTCCTTTCTCTTTCTCAGTAGGTTCCGGTAACTTATTCCGTCGTTTGATTTGAGGTGGCAAGTTGTCAGAATCTTGTATTTGGATATCCACAATTTCCTGACCACCTGAATTATCTATGTTAGTAGCACTGTTTACACTACGATCTGTAGAACTTGACATTGTTGAAGATCTGCTGTTTGATTCACTAAAGTAGTCTGCAGCATCAAAGAATGTAGACTCTTCTTCACAAGTCAAGTCACCACCATCTTGCTTCTCAAATTCATCAGATTCTGTTGTGCTGTATTCTGGAGAAAAGACCATTGTAATATTAGAAAAGCTAATGCAACAGCAAGGGATAACTCAGGAATGCAAACTATAGACCATCGGCTAGTAAACCTGCAACAGTTGCTTTCCCTTCTTTAGGAAATAAGGCAGCACTCGTAAATTACTCAGACAACTAAATGAGAGAGATTAGAAAGCATCGGTGAAAAAAAGGACGCCAGCCCCAGTTAAGTAGAAGCATGCAGCTAACATTACTCAAACAAGAAAATGGCCCCAGTTAAGTAGAAGCATGCAGCTAACATTACTCAAACAAGAAAATGGGAAATATTAGAAAAGCATCCAACTGAGAGGGTGAAAAGAATGATGCAAGCACCAGTTTAGTAGATGCAGGCAGCAAACATAGAGCAGTAATTTATTAAGTATGTGTATGAAATCATACCACCAAAATTTCCATGTCGAGAACTAGTAAATTCATTTCTTGTCAAGGCCCCTTGTATTATATTTCCATCTTTACCTTCCTGCACAAATACGCGTGTAATACACTATGTAAAATTCCTGCAGGAAAAAGGAAAGCAGAGTAACCTTTCAAGGAGAGTAACCTTTGCAAACTTAAATAACAGGTTCTGTATAAGGTCTACTGGTAAGCAGAAACTAATGACCAACGATCATATGATGTAGTTCTACTATTTGGATTCAGGCACAATCAGTTTCTGTTATCTACCAATATTATAAGATAAGCATTTCCGCTTAGAATTATATGCAATGACCCCAAAGAAAATGTGCACCACTAATTAACATGTGCGTTCATTCTTACCTCAAAATGGTGTCTACTGGATCCAAACAAGCTCAGATGATCCTCATAGCGTAGCTTCAGTTGCTTTCGGTAGCTTGAAAACTCTGAAAGCATAATCTGTTCGCAGTCCTGTATAAGACTCTCGTTTAAACCTTCCTGACGCATCCGATTTCGAAGCCTTGCAGTCGAAACCGAGACATCACTCTGCACAAAACTTATTCTTCCACTGAATGACCTGAGGGAATAAACACTCCTCGCCAGGATCAAGGCCTCGATCCAAGCGACACGGTCATCTTTCGAATCCGTCTTCAGATGAAGCGTCTTTGTGGGAGAAAATATGTAGAATCTCCTGTCGTCAGACTTGCTCTCCCGAAATGCTGATACCTAGAAACATGAGAGAAAATTAGCACCAATACGGTAAATACGGGGAATCCCTGCACATGGAAATGAAGATAGCCTCCTGATGTGAACGCTATTCATCGAGCAACAAATGGAACATATGCAAAGACAAGAATCCGTCGCACCAATAGAAGCAAACAAGAGGCAAACAACGGAAAAGACAAAAACAGACACACGAAAATGGATTGGTATTCCAAAAGAAATCACGCAACTTAATTACATGTACCTTCAGCTTCAATTAAAGGGTAAAGGCAAGGAAAAAGAGCATCTCACAGGCCAACAGAAGATGGGTTGAGAGGGAGAAGGGGGAATCGAGAAAACGGAAAAAACTAGCTGGTCTCTACCTCAACCAAGCGAGCTATGCCGTTCTTGAAGATCCACGAGCCCCCCCTGATACAATCCAGCTTGCACACAGGTCCCCCGTCATCCTCTCTATGTGACCACTTGATTCAACTGTACATCCTTTAATTCCTGGGACCCATTCTCAATTGTATTGAAAAGACCCGGTGCTAGTACTTGCGGGTGCAGCAGCTAGTAAAAGGCTCGTGGAAAAGCAACCTCAGGAGCAGAGTACAACTCAATAATGTAAAATTCGAAACCGCAGCATCAAATTTCCTGAGCACATGCTCTAACCATGTCTTCCCTCAGATTGTGCAACTCCAACGCCTTGTTAAAGATTCATGTCACTGTTGGATCAATAATACCAAGAAAGTGTGGTTTCTTTTGGTTAAAAAAAATGCGCACAGTAATGAGACAGAGACTAGAGGATAAACTTCATCGTCTTCGTCGATCTTTGTCGGAAATTGCAAGAAACCTTGGACATTGACCAAATCAATAGGGCTTCAGGTGCAAAGATGTGTTTGACTGCATGACAGAGAAAGGTGTGCCCTCTTTTGTGGGAGGAGAATGGAGATCACATGTCAGGGAGAGAGAAAAAATAGCAAGCCTTTTTGTTCATTTCTGGCTAAGCTAGATAGAGCTAAATTTGGACATGAGTTTGCGTGTGGCATTGGACCACAGAAAAGGTGATTTATTAATTTAATTCAACCTGCTAATAGTAAGCCATTAAAACTTGAAATGTCGATTCAAAGCATGAGCAAACCAGAAATCACTTTACAAACTTGCGCAGAAGCACAATGAACTGAAGCATTTTGATCCCACAGACCATTCTACGCCGACGAGAAAAACATGGGAAATAAAATGCAATCCAAGGAAAAAGGACGGCGGGAGGAATAGTTTTGGTAGGACGATGCACCGCCGACGGCAAAATGACAAGGAATATCACGTCACTTCAATCCAGCAATGTGACGCGCTCTCCCACCAACCATTTCATCATAAACAAGAAGAACGCGCGTTCACCGATGCAACAACTCGGGATGGATTAATAAATAAACCTTGGGGAATCTGAACATTTGATCCAGCGACGCAATGCAATCTCTCAAACAAAGTACTGGATCGAGGGATCAGCGCGGCCAAAAACTTAAGCAAGAACCACATCGAGGAAGAGAGGGGGCTGGAACGATCGATCAGAAATGTGGGGAGAAATCTCGGAAGGATGGAAACGGAATCTGCCCCCGCCCCACCACGAGGCGGGTGCACATGGACACCAGAAAGGGGTCGACGAAAGAAGGCACGGACCTTGAGGCAGACGACTCCGGCGGGCTTCTCCGGGCGGCGGTCCCCGGCGATCCTCGCGGACGCGCCGCCGATCAGCCTGACACCCCCGTCCTCCGCGATCCCTCCCTCCACCGCCCCGCCCCCCGCGCCGCTCCGAATCTTGGAGTAGGAGAGGACGCCGTCGCGAAGCGAGAACCAGCGCTCCCGCCACCCGCGGCCGTAGTTGGTCCACTTGTGCAGCACCCCCGCCACCGCCACCGACCCAGGCGCCGCCGTAGTGGTAGGTGCGGAGGGCTCCGGCGCTGGCGTGGGCGGCGCGTCCGGCTGCGGCGGCGCGGCGGAGAGGCAGCAGAGCGCGTGGTGGTGGTGGTGGTGGTGGTGGTGATGGCTGCTCTGTGTCATCGTCGACGGCTCGACGACGGCGAGGGGAGAGAGGGGGGACGCGACGCGACGCTTTATTTAGGAGCGGTTGGATGCTATTTATGTGTGGGTCACTCGGTGGGTGCTCTCATCTTCCTCTTACTCTTCCTTAATTACTTTAATAATAATTTGGCATTTTATTTGAGTGAATTTGGTGCACATGGGCCTGGTTTCAAAAAAAATCAAAAATCGTATTTTTGAATTTTAAAAACTTCTGAAAAATCGGTATATAGCCAATGATGTATACCAAATTAAAATACCTTATTATCAACGACACAAAAATAACAAAAATATGGATATGAGTATACATAGTTTTACATCTCTAAATATTATCAGATTTGTCACTTTTGTGTAGCCCACAATGTAAAAAAAATATTGGATTGCAATTTTTCATGCCGATACGATATAACATTAACTATGTTTAGATTTTTTTGAAAGTTATAAATATGATTTTTGATTTTTTTTAAACGGAGTGAGCACTCGTGGAGCAAAAAACACTTACCGTTTTATTTCTTCTTCCTTTCTTTCATCTCTCTCCAAAATTGTATCAGAAAAATATCCCAATTCTTAGGGCTCGTTTGGCTCCGATCATTCGAGACAAAAACATAGGATTCATTTGATAGTTCTATGGTAGACTTGTTTGGTTGTACCGGAATTGGATCCGTCATTTCAGTTGGAAATTTTAGGAGTGGGCACTTGGAATTCAATGGAGATTTAGTTGAAAATTCCAGAAAATGAGTGTGATATGTTAAACCAATTCTTGTTCCTAACCCAGTCATTTGTCTAAAAATCATTTCGTTCGTAATTCCATGCGGCGGCAAACATGATTCTCATATTAAAATTTCAATTTAAACGAATGAAAAGATGACAACAGTATCATTTCATTTCATTTCTGCCAAATAAAATAAATGGCTCCCAAACGAGCCCTTAGCTTCATCCAGGTTCTATTATAATCTATCTTAATCTTCAGAATAGAAGAAAAGACAACATAAAGATACATATTGCTTCTTCTCTTTCTCGTGCCACGTAGGGTTTTCGTCAACACGCCTAGAGCTACATAGAAGTTTTATTTACACAAGAAAAAGGTCATTTGTTAACTACTCTCTCCGTTCCAAAATAAGTGACTTAGATTGTCTAGATTCATATAAATTTACATACTAAAACATATCTAGGTGCATACTAATCTAGCCAAAATCAAGCCACTTATTTTAGGACCGAGGGAGTATAATTTAAGAGCTACAAGCTATAGTACTTTCTTCGATCCATATTAATATTCTTATAGTTGTCTAAATTCGAATGTATCTAGTCATGTTTTAGTACTAGATACATCTAAATTTAGATAAACCTTAAAACATTAATTTGGATGAGAGGAAGTACCATTAAATATGTATAAGGGGGACATATTGCTATTGTAAGAGTATTATTACTGGTAAATTTGAAACGGTCACAAAAATGGTGGAATTGTATGGCTTGTCTTTATAGAGTAACCGTGTATGATAAACAACTTATCATACCTAGCGAAAAGGTTAGTAACCGACTTAGGACAATGTTTCCTCCCAATAAATATTCAAAACATCTACTCTTTTCATTTATATTAATATTCTCAAATTTGTCTAAATTTGTATGTATCTAGTTACGTATTTAGAATAGATTTATTCGTATCTAGATAAAGTTAAGAACACTAATATGGACCGGATGGAGTATCTTATTCACAAGCGGGGCCTTAGGAAACCAATTTAGAAAGTAAAAATAGTTATCTAGAGAACCGGTTTGTAGTACTTCCTCTGTCCAGGAGTAAGTTCTTTGAATTTATTTGGATTTGTATGTATCTATACACTAAAACACGACTAGATACATATGAATCTAAAAGAACTCAAATCACTTATTTTTGGACGGAGGAAGCACTAAATTTTAGGGAACATGAATTTTGTACTCCTAGAGTTGTGTTGATCTTCTTATTTAAAAAAATAGTAGAATGAACAATAAATATTCAAGTTCTCTACACAAAAATTAAGTATGAGAGCCGAAAAGTATTGTTATTTCTTTAAGTTTGATTTATACCACAAAATGTAAAATGTTGCATTGAACATAACATGCACCTATGCGTGTTTTCCTTGAATGGAAAATGCAATTGTTTTTTTTTTAAGATGGAGTATGTGTCGGCTCCAGCTGGTAGGATCTGAGAAAGCAACTGTCGGGAGAGATGTGAGAATTGGCAAGCGTGGTTTTAATGGTGAAGGGTTTCCGTAGTAGAAAACAAAATAATCATATGTTGGAACGCGCTGACTCAAGATCTATCTAGGAGTAATGCAGTAATAGCCGAGGTTTCGGATACATACCCTTGTAGTCCGAAAGCGGTTAATGCTTCGAAGGGAACGTTGTTGATGTAGTCGTGCTCGTAGCGTAGCCGATCTCAAGGTCGCGAATCTCCTCGCAAGTCACATCTTGCTCCATCGTGCATCAGTCCGGCTCACGACATCCAAGATGCCACTCTTGGAGGTACCCTCGTGGTTTCGTACACATACGGTGTACGACGACGAGCCCCGGTTCCCTGATCCCTGTCAGGAGTGCGGAAGTAGATCTCTAACCTGGAATCCCTGCAACGCAATGGCGTGCTACATGTGCGCCGTCTCTTTGCGTGTATAGTCTTTTTTTAGGACTGTGCCAACACAAGAAGACAACTAGAGAAGGAGATTTATTGGTGTGTTTATTTCCACTCATGGGCACCCTTTATATAGATGAAAGGGAGCGCGCCCTCTTTATTGGGTGCCCCATGTGGGACTAAAAGTATAAAAGACCCCCCTACGCGGCACAGCGCCTAGATGGGTCGGCGCTGCCCTCCCCCCCCCCCCCCCCCCCCCCGTGGCCCAGCGCGCTCGCGGCCAGGCGGTGACAAGCTGCGTGTTGCCCAGTGTAGCGCCCAGCCCTGCCTGCCCACTCGCAGGGTGGGCTGCTTGACCCACACGCAATGGTAGTTTTGCCGATTTCTTCCCTTTTTCAATGTGGCTTCCTCATGGGGCAATTCCCTCCATGGTTTTGGCCTAATGAGGAAGTTGCCCAATAAACTTTAATTTAAATATTTATTTAGTACATATTAATTTACAATTAATATATAATAAATGCATATCATAAATTGCCATTTATCTGAAACACCTTCCGGTTTTTTCTTTTCTTTATTTCTCCAAACAACTTCGGATCTCTTTTCAGAACGTTTTCGGCTTTCTCTTTCTCTACTGTAATTCCAACTTACAAAAGATCTCTAGCTCATCGTACCCTTAAGTGTATTTTCCCACGGCTTAGGAATGGCACAAACATGATCCCATCAATGATCAGTAGCGGCACTGAGATGCACATAATGATCCAAATTTATTCCACGATGACATTGTCGTTTGAACCGTAAAACATCGAGTCCAATTCCCTTTGTTTCTTCGATACAACTTGTTTAAGATCCGATCATTAGCATCATATACCTTGTTCAATCCCGTTACCGACAAGTTCTGTTTTACTTGTTCCCGTGATATTACATTCTCGTGACCTAGTCACATATTGAAATATTATGGATATAATCTCACCAAGTCGACCTTATGTATCTTACCCATCACACAGGTGAACAAATCATGGTCTTGATTCATAGTTCCTCTAGAATATCTAACGTACACCTTTATAATCACCGTTTTACCGAGTGACATTTGATGCAGTTAAGGTAGCCTCGGGAGAGAGTGATTAATATGATGTCACGGTCTAAAGAGAAGGAGACTATATTTCTAACTATTACAAAAATGAACTCTATGACTTGATCATGTCGCAATCTTTGGTAATGTCCATCACATCATTCACTAATGATATGATCTCGTTGTCAACTGGCATAAAAGCTCCATGATCAGGAAACCTTGAGCATCGACTGCCCAACGAACTAGTATGAATAGAGACTACTAGGGACTTGGTTTGTTTCATACCACACCTATATCAATGTTTTCACTTGATATAGTTATAGCACAATATGAAACTATTAGAAACTAATTGAGATATGATAATAAAATCGATTTATTATTTGTCTCTAGGGCACATCTCTTTAAGTCTCCCACTTGCACTAGAGTACGAATAATCTAGCTTGCATTTTACTAATCATAAATCATATGTTTATTTAGCATGCATGCTCATGGAAAACATCATGTCCATATTCTGTTTTACCGGATCATATGTCTTTTGCAAATCGTTAATGTCTTCCTAATTTTGACATTTACATCATTATCTCATAATGTGTCGAAGTATTCGTTTGGCGATAGAGTGAGACTCTGTTTCTAGTGTTTGTAATGATGGTAGATCAGTCAATTTAACTTTCATTGTTGTCACGTAAATGTGAAGACCCGGATTTTTAAGTCCAAATGCCTGTTATGCTGTACATCACAATCCCAGGAATACCATTTTTGCGAGACATAACGGAATTGGTAGCACAGTACATCATCCATTACAAACCATAATAGTCTTACAAATAGTTGATCTCATGATCAAGTCTTAATACACATCAAAGCAGCGGAAATAAACATAGTAGAGGCTCCATCATCATTGTCACAGGCAATGCTAACGATGGGAGATGATCCTAGTTATTGTAGACATCCTGTTGTTCGTCCTCCGGATAGGCCTCTTCATAGTCTGGCCATGGGAATAGCCAAGGACAAAGCCATGAGTACTCTTAAAGTACTCGCAAACTATCACTAATGTAAGTAATACAATTCTAGCAGGAATCCTAAGCTCTAAGCTTGTTTGCAGTAAGCTAGTTTTATTTCAGAAGTATTTAGTAGTAAAACCTATTTTAGTTCTCTAGATTTCTCTAGTGGGAACCTAGTTTTCATTTCCACAACCCTGTTGTGGTCAAGTCAAAGTCATATTTCAAGTCATAAGTCATTTTGAAAACATCTGACAACGGAACAGTATGGCCACTCCAACTGTCCATGACCACGGACACGTCTATTCGAATAGTTTGACACTCTGTAGAGGTGGTACACTTTCACCACAAAATTCGATACATCCGTCAGGGATAGCCCTGAATCATCATACTTGGTATGCGGATAATCAATCCTAATCTTTCAATTACACACACTAGTATAGGCACCTCTGCTATGAGCTTGGCCTCCCAGCCATGGCCATCTGCCATCCCGGGAACTACATATGTGGACATTCATATTCACGAGGTAGCCTCAGCTTAACCTCTTTCCGCGAGGGAACCCATCCTAAGACACATAAACTTCCAGTTAAGCCCTACCCAACTCAAGTATTGTGGTTGTATGGTAAAGTTGGAATGGTATCGCATCTGAACCCAACCATCAGTTTTTATCAAAGTCAAGGAACATGCCTCATTCAGTATCATCTTCAAATCATTGTGTTTCATAACACATGTCAAAACATTTCAATAGAATGACTCATCATTCTAAGGTTTTTCATAATCATTTTGTCCAAGTGTTCCCATCTAAAGTGATCAATATTAGTTTAGCACTAGCAACTATCAATGAAGGTGTCACTATTGAGGGGTGCTAAGTGTAACTACCCAAGACTAGTTCTATCCTCTTGATGGCATCTTTCCTATTTTTCCACTAATCACCAATAATTAACTATTTAAGAAACTTTGGTAAAAGGAAGAAAAGATAAAGCTTGCATGTAAAACTTGGGATTGGTGTAATCAAATTGCATCACAATAGCAAGCCTAGTGTATCTTGCATAGGTTAACTTGCATAGTGGAGCTTGCATAGTTTAGCTTGCCTTGGTTGGTACAGTTATTGAAGTGCTCCTCTTCTTCTTCGTAGAATTCATCCTCCTCGAAGCCCGGGTTGTTACTACCGTCTATAAATAAATACGAGATACACAATCACCAAGCAATACTTAGCTACTTCTATTTAGCACACAAAGGTTCACACTAGATGATCTAGCATCATCTCAATCACTACATGAAATATGGCCTTATTTGTCCTATTTTATAAATGTAATTTCTACTCATCGAAAAATACTTAAGATTTAATATTCTCCAATTACAAAATATGGGATCATGTTGACACATGTCATCACCACATATTCTAATACTTGGGAATATGATTTAAAGTAGATGGCATATATTCAAAACTAATATTGCTATTTAATATGATTAAAATGACTAGAAATGACTATATAACCATTCTTTTAATACTAGCCCAAGACTACGGCATGTAAAACTAAATATTTTTACATATTCAGATAGAGCATGGCAAATGAGAATTTTGAGAATTGGAATCAACTCAAAAGCATTTATGGTTGATTTTAGAAAAATGTATGAATTTGGAAAAGTCTCTGCCTAGTCATTTTTGTGGTGGGTGATCTATTATTCTGAAGGGCTTGAATCCAATGGGGTTGGTTAGATAATTTCATTACCTTTCTAACAAAATTGGAATCATGCAATTTGGTTCAGTGAAACTTTTGGAATTCAATTTCAAATTCACCTACTGAATAGGGTTTTTGAATAAAAGGAAAATCTAAATTTGAATTGCTGGGCGCGTGCGGGAACGATATTGGACTGGCCCAACTGCATGGCGTGCGTACGGGTTGCACTTGCGCTGGCCCCACCTGTCAGCGGCTATTCTAACACAAAGCGGTACGCGCTAATCTGGGCCACACGATTAGAGCGTGATCAACGACTCAACGTCATAGTCTTGGTCGCACGGCGCGCGGGGGATTCCAACCCTAGTTCTATGACGAGGGTCGTCAGGGTTTATTTGGGCTCCAGCTAGGTTCGGTGATGCAGGCGAACGAACTGGTCGACGACGGTGGTTCGATTGATGGTCGCGGCGGCTCTTGGGGCGGCTCCTAGCGATGGCTCCACTCCACCACAGCAGCGGTGAGCTCCGGTGAAATTCTGGCGTTGCGCTTGTCGCCTTGCTCCGGGAATAGGTCAGAGGGGTTGCTGGGTGAGAGGTGAGTCGAGTGGGGTGCGTTTTGAGGCACGGGGTGTGGTCTATTTATACCCCGGCGAGGGAGCATTGGGGCATGGCTCGGTCTCATCGGCGACATTGCTGCAGGGTGCTATCGGCATGACTGAGGGTGTAGGTCGACGCAGGGTTCCGCGGCGATCATCATGCGCACAGTGGCACGGCGAGGCGCAGTCTTAATCGGATGGGGATGTCCATGCCCTGCTTAGGTACCGCGGGTGTTTGTCATGGCGTACGGTGGTCACAGGTCACGCGGTGTCAAACGAGCGTGTCTGGGAGGTTGCTGGTGTCACGGCGATTGCATTGATGCAAGGGGAGAGCAAGGCGCGGCATGGTTGCGCGGGACGGTTTGGCACTCTAGCGTGCGCTCGGCATGGCAGACAGAGTAAATGGACGCGGTTGTGCATGCGTCTCCACTGGCTGTCGTTGGCCAAGGCATACGTTGGCGGGTGCGGTGAGGTCACGCCTATCTCCTAGTGGTCGTGGACGAGGGCGACGAGGCTTGTAGCATCATGTCCATGTCCGGCCGGCATGGCACGCTCGGGTATAGGCTGGCACAAGTCCAATTGGCGAGTGAGAGAGGCTCCACTTCACGGGATGGTACTGGGGTGATCGTGGGCGAGTAGTGGAGGCTTAGTGAGGTACCAGGATGATCACAAGATTGCTCCAAACAGTGTATAGTTGGTAGTTGTGTATTGTGCCTGCTAAGTGCTCAATCAAATGGTCGCATGAACGAATTATTTGAATTTTCAAATCATATTTGGTGGGTTGGTTGATCATATGCTTGAGTGTCTTTGGTTGCAAGCATTGGTCAAGTGGAGCATGTTTGGATGGTTTTTGAAAAATGGCTATCTTGATGCTTATGATTGATTCAATTTTGAAATGTCCTCTAAAAGAATTTGAATTTGTTTCTGTAAGTTTTGAAATTTCACTTGTGTTCATTTTTACTTGGTCTAGCAAGGGGAGGAAAGAAATGGAATTGTTTTTGTTTGAAATCATTTACTAGAGATGCCCAAAGTGGGCTAGGTGTTAACTTTGGCAAAAATGACCATTAGGTCATATGCCTTATAATTTGATTTGCTTTGGTTTGGATTTGACCTAGATGATCTTGCTTTGACCCTTAAGCTAATCCTCATCATGTATAACAATGAAACATGGCATATCATGCATTCATACATCATTAACAAACACACACATGCATTCATAAGGGTTTATGATTAAAAGTTTTTGTTAACCCTAATTTTGGTTAATTGTAAAATGATATTCCCCTTTTAATATTTTTGAGATGTTACAAACCTTCCCCCCTTAAATAGAATCTCGTTCCGAGATTGAAGAAAAACTAGGAACTAAAGAGATTTGGGAACTCAGTACTAATATAATCTTGTCGCTCCCAGGTGGCTTCTTCTTTAGTATGGTTGCTCCGCTGGATTTGTAGAAACTTGATACTTCTGGTCCGGGTGGTTCTGAAGGCTTCTTCCAAAATACGAATGGGTACTTCACGATATGTTAAATCCTTGTTGAGATCCATGGCTCTGTGATCGATGTTCTTGAAAACTTTGGTCTTCTCCGGAACTTCTAAGCATTTACGAAGTAATGAGATATGAAACACATCATGTACGGCTGACATCTCTTCAAGTAGTTCTAGCTGATAGGATACTTCTCCTCGACGACTTAAAATCTTAAAGGGTCCGATATATCTGGGTGCAAGCTTCCCTTTGAGTTGAAAACGCTGCATTTCTTTCAAGGGTGATACTTTGAGATACACAAAGTCTCCGATATTGAAGGTCAGGTCCCGACGTCTTTTGTCAGTGTAACTCTTCTGTCTGGATTGAGGGGTCTTGAGATGTTCACGGATCTTGTGAACCTTCTCTTCGGCTTCTCGTAGGATGTCGGGTTCGAATATCTGACTCTCTCCTACTTGCGACCAATTCAGGGGGGTACGACACTTCCTTCCATACAAAAACTCAAATGGGGCCATTTGCAAACTGGCATGATATCTGTTGTTGTATGAGAATTCCACGAAAGGCAGACAGTCTTCCCATTTAGATCTATATTCTAACACACAGGCTCTCAGCATATCTTCTAGTATCTGGTTTACTGTCGGTCTGTGGGTGATAAGCTGTGCTGAAGTTCAGTTTGGTTCCTAATCCTTTTTGGACTTTTTTCCAAAACCTTGAGGTAATCTGGGTTCCTCGATCTGACACATTGTCTTGGGGGTTCCGTGCAGACTGACTATTCTATCAATGTACAACTCTACTAGCTTCGAGCTTTCGTAGGTGCTCTTGATGGGTATGAAATGAGCTACCTTGGATAGTCTGTCTACTATGACCCAAATAGAATCATTTCCCCTACTAGATGTAGGCAAACCGGCGATGAAATCCATTCCAACTAAATCCCATTTCCGTTCCAGAATTTGCAATGGTTACAAAAGTCCTGCGGGTTGCTGGTGTTTCGCTTTGACTCTCTGGCAGATATCATACTTGGCGATATAGCTTCCGACTTCTCTCTTCATTCTGTGCCACCAAAATTGCTCCTTCAAATCTTGATACATCTTTGTTCCTCCCGAATGAATAGAATAAAGAGTATCATGGGCTTCCTGCAAAATGACTTGCTTCAACTCTGAATCCGCGGGCACACAGATGCGTCCCTTGTACCATAGCACGCCTTCTTCATCTTTGGTGAATCCAGGTACCTTCCCTGTACCGATACGATGCTTAATTCTGTCGATACTGGCATTTCCTTTCTGAGCTTCCTTTATCTGACTAATCAAAGTGGGTTGAAGTTCAATATTGGCTAGAAATCCTTCACTAACTATATCCATTCTAAAATTCTCCAACTCCTCATGCAGACTTGGCTGGTGTTCCTTAATCATGGTGTTTAATCTACACGGCAGTCTACTAAGAGCATCCGCTACCACATTGGCCTTGCCGGGGTGGTAGTGAATGTCAAGGTCATAATCCTTGATTAACTCTATCCATCTCCATTGCCTCATATTCAGCTCCTTCTGGGTGAAAATATACTTCAGACTCTTGTGATCCGAATACATCTCACAGCGGTTACCCATGAGGTAATGATGCCATGTCTTCAAGGCTAAAACTACGGCTGCCAGTTCTAAGTCACGGGTGGGATAATTCTACTCATGTTGCTTCAGTTTTCGGGACATATATGATATTACTTTTCCTTCCTGCATCAACACACATCCGAGACCAATCTTGGATGCATCACAATATACATCAAAAGGCTTCATGATATCCGGTATGATAAAGTTGGGGCTGAAATCAATCTCTTCTTGAGCTCTTGAAAACTTGCTTCACATTTGTCCGTCTATTCAAAATTCTTGTCTTTCTTCAACAGCTGGGTCATCGGCCTTGTGATGCTTGAAAATCCTTCAACGAACTTGCGGTAATATCCCGTTAATCCAAGAAATGCGCGGACTTCGGTTTGAGTGGTTGGGGCTTTCCATTCTTCAACATCCTTAATCTTGGCAAGATCGATGACAACTCCTCATGTTGACAAGATATGTCCTAGGAATCCTACTTCCTTTAACCAGAACTCACATTTGCTAAACTTGGCATACAGCTGATGCTCTCTAAGGCTTTCAAGGATGGTTCTTAGGTGCTGCTCATGGTCTTCTTCCGACTTGGAATAGATCAGAATATCATCGATAAAAACAACGACAAACTTATCCAAGAAGTTCATAAAAATCTTATTCATGATATTCATGAAATAAGCGAGGGCATTTGTCAATCCAAATGACATGACATTGTACTCATATAATCCATATCTAGTAGTGAAAGCAGTCTTTGGGATATTCATTGCACGGATCTTCAGAAAACACTCTGGCACTAATCAGCTGATCAAACATATCTTCTATCTTTGGAAGTGGGTACTTGTTCTTGATGGTGACGTCATTTAGCTTCTGGTAATCCGTACACAAATGGTTGGCACCATCTTTCTTATCCACAAACAAAACAGGTGATCTCCATGGCGATGCACTTGGTTGTATCGGACCTTTCCCCAACATGTCATCAACTTGCTTCTTTAGCTCCACTAACTTGGCTGGGTTCATGCTATATGGTCTCTGGGCTATGGGTCCAGTTCCAGGAACTAGTTCAATGATAAACTCGATATCCCAATCTGGGTGCATATCGGGTATTCACAGACTACTCTAACTTGGTCTATGGTGGATTGGACTAAACTCTTGTTGCATTTGAATTGATGGGGCAGCGTCTCCGACACATGCTCTACTGATACTCTGGTGCTACTGGTCATGGTTATGGCTTTCTTGGAACAGTCTATTAATCCTTGATGTTTCGACATCCAATCCATTCCTAGTACTACTTCCAAACCTTTTGTTCCAAGTACTATTAAATTGGCATAAAAATCTATTCCATGTATTCTGATAGGCACGACCTTGCAAATTTTTCTATCTTTGGTGGTTGACCCCGGTATTTGAACTATCATAACATGCTTCAAATTTGTTGGTTAAATCTTACTAGTGCATGCAAATTCTTTTGTAACAAACGGGTGTGATGCTCCAAAATCAAACAACACTCTTGCAAGTACTGAGTTAACAGAAAACATAGCCAGCACGACATCTGGCACTTCCTGGGCTTCTTCCGCATTCATGTGGAATAGACGGCCGGTCCAGTTGTGCGGGTTGCCTGGGGCAAACCTCTTTCTAGACTGGACACGGCGCTGCTGCTGGGCAGGTGCAATGACATTGGTGGCTACAGCAAGCTTCTTGGGGCACTCATTGGAGTAGTGACCCGTGGCTCCACATTCAAAGCAGGTTATCATTGACTTGTCCTTCCCAGCAATAGACACAACATTGCTTCCAGTCCTTGGGGCAGTGTTGTTGGTGGTGGTGGACCTTGGCAGTGCCCGGTTGAAGTTATGGGGGTTACCGGTGTTGTTGTTGTTGTGGCCTCTAGGCCTCGGGTTTCCTCCGCCACAATTGGGAAAGTTCGGACGGGACATAGGTGGCCGGTTGTTTCTTAGTGCAAACCCTGCAGACGAGCTGGGGTAGTACTTCGGTGTATGGTGGGCTCCAGGCTAGTGCATCATACAACGCTTGCGGTTCTCACTTGCTTGATTGATCTTTCCTTCCATCTGGATAGCAGAATCCACTAGAGCTTCTAGATCGTCAAAAGGAATGAACACTGTCTGCATCTCATCATGCAGGCCATTCAAGAATATTTCCTTCTTCTTTGCCTCGGTGTTGATCTCATCGGGGGCATACCTAGCCAGAGACAGAAATTTGTCACGGTATTCCACCACATTCATTCTTCCTTGCTTCAACTCCCTGAATTCATCCCTCATCCTCTTGATCAAACCTGGGGGCACATGAGTCCTTCTAAACTTGATCTTGAATTCCTCCCAAGTGATCATTTGTCCTCCGTTCATTGTACGAGTGCTGTTCCACCATGATCTTGCATAACCTGCCAGATAGTGGGTGGCAAACAATACTTTCTCCGCAGCATCTACTCCTGCGACTTCTAAGTTGTTCTCCATTGATTGCAGCCAGTCATCAGCATCTAAGGGCTCTTCAGATTTGCTAAACATAGGAGGATTAGTGTTTTGAAAGTTCTTAAGCTTAGATCCATGGTGATCCTGATTTCCATGGCCTTGGTTGTTGTGCGCCATCTGGGCGATCTGCTGAAGAGTGGCGAGATTGGCTTGACGCTCGGCTCTACCGGCTTCTCGATCTGAAACTAGCATCTACAGAATCTGAAGCATTGGATCCTAGGATGAGATGCTTCCACCGGGGTTGCCGCGAGTCATCTGAAGATTGAGATAGATCATAAGACAAGAGGGAAATTTCTATGGCTTATGGGTTTGGTTCAAAAGCTTTAAACTTGAGTATTGCCAAGGTTTGAAAACCATAACTCTTTTTCATTCATTCCAGGTAACACAGTACAAACAACATACCACAACTACTAAGAAGATGGTTTTAGGAACCATTTTGTCACTCTACGATACATTGGGACCGGGTACAAACTCACACCTACGACAGGGCTCTAGTGCGACTACTCATCATCGGAACTGGTGGGTTCTCCGTCATCTAGGAAATCAGCGTCCTCCTCGTCGGTGTGGAACTCCATGTTGATGTCCTCTAGGTAGTCGTCATCGTCACTAAGGTAAGAAGTGATATCCCCACGAATATCTTCACCTTCTTCTTCCTTCTCCTCAAGCTGAATCTCTTGCTCGTGGATGGTTTCTTCAAGGTTTGCCACCTTCTGGCGGAGGCGAGCAATGATGCGGTCCTTCTTGTCATGTTGGCGACGAAGTGTCTTGCGCTCCTTAGCTAGGATGGCGAGGGTTTGGTTCTTCTCTGTTGCAACAATGTGCTTCTGGTTGGCATAGGCACGGGTGTTGTCCAGCTCCTTTCGAGTCTCGTGTAGCATGAAGTCGAGGTGATCCACATGATGCTTCAGCTCCAGATGTCCTGGCATGGCCAAGGGTTGTCCCATGGAATCACGTCTTGCGTAGTGAGCGAAGTAAGTTCCATTGATCTGGTTGATATTCTGCCCACACAGACGGGCAAGTGCTTCCTTCATTGCTCTAGCTAGTCCATCCAGCCAGTTGTTCTCCCTCAATCTGAACTGTATCTTCTCCGAGGTGGGTGGCTCCATCTTTCCTCTCAGATCTCCAACGATCAACCACTGCAGTTCTCCTCCTGGCTAATCATTGAGTTGCGCTCCAAAGAACTCAGGATGCAGGCATCCAAGAAACTCCGCTAGCTGACTCAAGTCCCTCTCGAATATGATCTCTCCTCTACTGCCAAGTTGATAGAACTTACTGTACTTGACTTCCATCTATAAGCAATCAGGATGAGTAAATTAGTGAGGTGATCAAGTGTGTCAAATTTTATGTAGAATTGCAAGAATTTTGAGGAAGATGTGAACTATTTTTGAAAGAATTTCAAGGATAAGAGTGAGATTTTTTTTCATAAATACTCACTTCCTTTGTTTTGAAACTAATTTTTTCAGATGTCCATTCTAACTAGGGTCTCCTATGGTCAGGATGGCTCTGATACCAACTTGTGAACACCCAGATTTTTAAGTCCAGATGCCTGTTATGCCGTACATCGCAATCCCATGAATACCATTTTTGCAAGACATAACAGAATTGGTAGCACAGTACATCATCCATTACAAACCATAATAGTCTTACAAATAGTTAATCTCATGATCAAGTCTTAATACACATCAAAGCAGCAGAAATAAACAAAGTAGAGGCTCCATCTTCATTGTCACAGGCAATGCTAACGATGGGAGATGATCCTAGTTATCATAGACATCCTGCTGTTCATCCTCCGGATAGGCCTCTTCATAGTCTGGCCATGGGAATAGCCAAGGACAAAGCCATGAGTACTCTTAAAGTACTCGCAAACTATCACTAAAGTAAGTAAGACAATTCTAGTAGGAATCCTAAGCTCTAAGCTTGTTTGCAGTAAGCTAGTTTTATTTTAGAAGTACTTAGTAGTAAAGCCTATTTTAGTTCTCTAGATTTCTCAAGTGGGAACCTAGTTTTCATTTCCACAACCATGTTGTGGTCAAGTCAAAGCCATATTTCAAGTCACAAGTCATTTTGAAAACATCTGACAACAGAACAGTATGGCCACTCCAACTGTCCATAGTATAGGCACCTCTGCTTTGAGCTTGGCCTCCCAGCCACGACCATCTGCCATCCCGGGAACTGGATAGGTGGACATTCATATTCACCATGTAGCATCAACTTAACCTATTTCCATGAGGGAACCCATACTAAGACACATAAACTTCCAGTTAAGCCCAACCCAACTCAGGTATTGTGGTTGTACGGTAAAGTTGGAATGGTATCGCATCCGAACCCAACCATCAGTTTTTATCAAAGTCAAGGCACATGCCTCATTCAGTATCATCTTCAAATCATTGTGTTTCATAACACATGTCAAAACATTTCAATATAATGACTCATCATTCTAAGGTTTTCATAATCATTTTGTCCAAGTGTTCCCATCTAAAGTGATCAATATTAGTTTAGCACTAGAAACTATCAATGAGGGTGTCACTATTGAGGGGTGCTAATCAAGTGTAACTACCCAAGACTAGTTCTATGCTCTTGATGACATCTTTCCTATTTTTCCACTAATCACGAATAATGAACTATTTAAGAAACTTTGGTAAAGGGAAGAAAAGATAAAGCTTGCATGTAAAATTTGGGATTGGTGTAATCAAGGTTTCATCACAATAGCAAGCCTAGTGTATCTTGCATAGGTTAACTTGCATAGTGGAGCTTGCATAGTTTATCTTGCCTTGGTTGGTACAGTTGTCGAAGTGCTCTTCTTCTTCTTCTTCGTAGAATTCTTCCTGCTCGTAGCCCGGGTTGGTACTAGCAATTATAAATAAATACGAGGTACACAATCACCAACCAATACTTAGCTATTTCTATTTAGCACACAAAGGTTCACACTAGATGATCTAGCATCATCTCAATCACTACATGAAATATGACCTTATTTGTCCTATTTTAGAAATGTAATTTCTACTCATTGAAAAATACTTAAGATTTAATATTCTCCAATTACAAAATATGGGATCATGTTGAGACATATCATCACTACATATTCTAATACTTGGGAATGCGATCTAAAGTAGATGGCATATATTCAAAATTAATATTGCTATTTAATATGATTAAAATGACTAGAAATGACTATATAGCCATTTTTTTAATACTAGCCCAAGACTACTGCATGTAAAACTAAATATTTTTACATATTCAGATAGAGCATGGCAAATGTGATTTTTAAGAATTAGAATCAACTCAAAAGAATTTATGGTTGATTTTAGAAAAATGTTTGAAGTTGGAAAAGTCTCTGCCTTGTCATTTTTGTGGTGGGGATCTATAATTCCGAAGGGCTTGAATCCAACGGGAGTGGTTAGATAATTTCATTACATTTATAACTAAATTGGAATCGTGCAATTTGGTTCAGTGAAACTTCTGGAATTCAATTTCAAAGTCACCTATTGAATAGGGTTTTTGAATAAAAGGAAAATCTAAATTTGAATTGCTAGGCGCACGCGGGAACGATATTGGGCCAACCCAACTGCACGGCGCGCGCGCAGCAGGCTGCAATTGCTCTGGCCCCACCTGTCAGCGGCTATTCTAACGTGAAGCGGTACACACTAATCTGGGCCACATGATTAGAGCCCGATCAACGGCTCAGCGTCATCGTCTCCGTCACACGGAGCGCAGGGGATTCCAACCCTAGTTCTACGACGGGGGTCGTCGGGGCTTACTAGGGCTCCAGCTAGGTCCGGTGATGTGGGCGAACGAACTGGTGGATGACGGCAGTTCGATTGGTGGTCGCGGTGGCTCCTGGGGTGGCTCCTAGCGATGGCTCCGCTCCACCACTGCAGCGGTGAGCTCCGGTAAAATTCCGGCGCTACGCTTCTCGCCTTGCTCCAGGAATAGGTTAGAAGAGTTGCTGGGTGAGAGGTGAGTCGAGTGGGGTGCGTTTTGAGGCACGGGCACGGTCTATTTATACCTCAGAGAGGGAGCATTGGGGCATGGCTCGGGCTCGTCGGCGACATTGCTACAGGGTGCTATCGGCATGGCTGGGGGTGTAGTTCGACGCAGGGTTCCGCAGCGATCATCATGCTCACAGTGGCACGGCGAGGCGCAGTCTTAATCGAACGGGGACGTCCATGCTCTGCTCAGGTACCGCGGGTGTTCGTCATGGCGTACGGTGGTCACAGGTCGTGCGATGTCAAACGGGCATGTCTGGGAGGTCACTGGCATCGCGGCGATTGCATTTATGCAAGGGGAGAGCGAGACGTGGCGTGGTTGCACGGGACGGCTCGGTACTCTGGAGTACGCTCGGCATGGCGGACAGAGTAAATGGGCGCGGCTGTGCTGGCATCTCCACTGGTTGTCGTTGGCCGATGCATACGCTGGCGGATGCGGTGAGATCACGCCTATCTCCTAGTGGTCGTGGACGAGGGCGGCGAGGCTTGTGGCATCATGTCCATGTCCGGTTGGCATGGCACACTCGGGTACGGGTTGGCACTAGTCCAATTGGCGAGTGAGAGAGGCTCCACTGGATGGGCTGGTACTGGGGCGATCGTGGGCGAGTAGTGGAGGCTTAGTGAGGTACCAGGATGATCACAAGATTGCTCCAAATAGTGTATACTTGGTAGTTGTGTACTGTTCCTGCTAAGTGCTCGATCAAATGGCCGCATGGAAGAATTATTTGAATTTTCAAATTATATTTGGTGGGTTGGTTGATCATATGCTTGAGTGTCTCTGGTTGCAAGTATTGGTCAAGTGGAGCAAGTTTGGATGGTTTTTGAAAAATGGCTATCTTGATGCCTATGATGGATTCAATTTTGAAATGTCCTCTAAAAGAATTTGAATTTGTTTCTTTAAGTTTTGAAAGTTCACTTGTGTTAATTTTTACTTGGTCTAGCAAGGGGAGGAAAGAAATGGAATTGTTTCTGTTTGAAATCATTTACTAGAGATGCCCAAAGTGGGCTAGGTGTTAACTTTGGCAAAAATGACCATTAGGTCATATGCCTTATAATTTGATTTTCTTTTGATTTGCTTTGGTATGGATTTGACCTAGATGATCTTGCTCATATCATGCATGGCATATCATGCATTCATATATAACAGTTAAACATGGCATATCATGCATTCATACATCATTAACAAACACACACATGCATTCATAAGGGTTTAAGATTAAAAGTTTTTGTTAACCCTAATTTTGGTTAATTATAAAATGATATTCCCTTTTTAATATTTTTGAGATGTTACAGTAAACTTTGAAAGACACTTATCAGAAGTCGAACTTCTTTAGCCAAAAACTATGCTTCTATATCTATGTAGATTCTAGTGCATAAAAATGCAACTATGTGCCTAACTTCGCTTCTTGCCATTTAAGGACAAACTTAATTTTTTCAGTGATTAACTCAGGAATCACCTCAAGATATGTTCTTACAGTTAAGAGCCTTGTTCTTACAACCAGAACCTTAGGTCACACTACATCGAGTGTACAATATAGTTGTATGGAAGAACCTTTGATTGAGGCATAGGAGATGCAACACATCTTTTTTCTTTTAACCATAGTTGTAATACTGAGACTAACGCAATGCTTCATACAAATAAGAACTACTTTCTTACCTTGTTCTATTTTGAACTATTTTAGAATCTTGTCCAGGATATTCTGAACATCTTTAGAATTAAGTCCAAAAAGCATTCGACAATAATGTTTATTAAACTTACCAATCTATCTTAATAGATTTCATTGTTTAATAACTTGTTCAACTTCATCCATATTTACTAACTTAAGTATTATTAATACCAATCACATCATTCATATATGTCATCCACATAATTAAGAATGTCGCGCTCCCACTCAAACATGGCATCCATATATGAGATAAAGTGATTTCACTTAGCTCCCACTCAAAATATATCTCTTACATATTAGGATTTAGCCAAGCTAATTAGCTCCCACTCAAATGCATGCCCTTTCAATAATCTTGGACATTTCAAAATACTTTGATCATCATTCAATTGAGAATTCCAGCTACGAGATTCCAATATCCATATATTGCTGGTGTAAATCCAATAATGTCAAGCATCGCTACTGTAATGCCCCGAATTTTAATGCTAACTATTTTATTATTTTTTATAATAAATAATTAGGAAGTTGACGGTGTTGATACAATTTTGGAGTAGGAAATAAAAGAGAAGAGAAACAAAAAAGAAGAGCTAGTGCTTGAACACTCGATGTGGTGTTTGAGTCGTACAACAGGTAGTAGTTGCTTTGACTAGTGTTGTTAGCATAAAACGAGACTACGACTTTGTAACTAGGAGAAGCACGAGGAAAAAGAAATGACCGACATGGGCTGGGCTTTTTAGACCTGACCTAGACTCGTATTGCCCAGCTGCCCGTGTTATTTAGTATAGTCATGGGAGGATGCAACCGCCGCCACCATCTCGGTACCCTAGTATTTCCAGCGTGCTATCCCAGTTTGCCACCGCGGATGATTCGTGACCTATGATGTCACTGTCATGTTACTGGGTGCGTCCGCCTCCGTCAAGATGTGGACTGCAGGTGCTCCAACGCCACTGCGACCACCTAGGCTGATTGAGTCTAGAGCTCGCCGCCTGCGGCTACCGTCTTGACGAGGTTCAACATCGCCAATCTGATATTCTCTTAAAGAGGTGCTCAAAAAAAACTGAAATTCAAAGCCAGTCGTTCCATGTGTTTAATCAATTTCTAGTCCGGGTGAATCATTCTGGTAGCAGCAGGATAGTTGCTATTTTAGATCAAGTTTGTTTTAAATATAATTCTCCTAGACAGTATTCAATCGATAGTTCTTTATTAGTAAGTTGATGTTGGTTAAATGAATAATTGCTCCGGCTAGCTAGTGGTGTTGTGGTAGTAAATAGAGACGAACTCGAGTGCTGTAGTTTTTTGGTCACCATGTTACGATATGTTTCCTTTGGTATTAACAAGAGGTATCACAGCTGTGTAAACCTAGGCCGTCTCTGCTCTATTTTAATTTCACGAGAGGATGCCTTGTTGGAATTTGATGAGTTTTGGACTGTTGGCCCATTAGACAAATTCTGAAATTCTTTTTGGATCATTTGTGCATGGCAGCATATGGCTGTGCTAGTGGTGCCAAAATTTCGTCCCACATTGCTAGTTAAGGGAGAGTTATACCTCCTTATACACTAGGTTGTTCCACCACTCACTAAGGTGTGAGAAGAAGAGAAGCTGGTGCACACTCTTCTTCCGACGCTGCCCGCCTCGCCACGCCACGCCACGCCTCGCCTCGCCTTGCCTCGTCACGACGCGCGCGCGCTGCAAGTTGCGGGAATTAGTTAGCCGTTTCTAGTCTTTATGGGACATGGGCTGTTCCCGACTGGGTCATGGGCTGAGTCCCACGATCTTACTGACCTGCTCTATATAAGCCTCCGCGCTTACCCTAATAGGCATGACCTACACACGCTTATCCTTCCAGTCTATTGCGCTGTTGTCTTTGTCTTCCCCATCCCGGCTTGCGGCATGCACCACAGATCGGGACAGTAGGCCTCCGGAACCCCGCCTTCTTGTGAACCTGTACGGGTGAGGGGCGATCAGGTTTTTGGGGAGCACTTCTGTGCGACTACTGATGCCATCACGGATGACTCCTTCCCCGACGAGGACTTTTTCCCGGACATCGACAGCCTCTACATCTACGACATGGCTGACGACGCTGCTACCACCACTGCTGCTATGGCTGCTGCTACCGCTGTGGCTGCTGCTACCACTGCTCTACTGTACGTAATACTGAACTTCTTATTTCAGATTCTGCTAGAGTTTATTATTCTAGCGTTCGGTGTAGATGTGATAGGTTTATCTTATTTAGATATAATCTGTTCATGTACTTTGTTGATCCGCATGATTAGTTTTGGTACTGTATGTATGATCACATTTTATCAATTTATTATTCGGATTAAATCATATGGATTATTGCTTATATTTTCAACAAACCAAAAACCTGATTATAGGCAACTGAAACTGGTGTAGCCGCGGCTACTAGGTCACCTTCGTTTGATGGTATGCACTATAAGAGGTGGCGCGCGAGAGAAATTCTATGGTTTAAAAACCTAAACTGCTATAGCACCACTCTGGGCAAAACTGAAGGAGATCTTTCTGCTGAGCAGGAAGCAGCCTTTAAAAAAGCCGATACCATGTTTATGACAGCTCTGTTCAGTATTCTTGGGGACAACATTGTTGACCCATATATGTCATTTGATAATGGCAAAGACGCGTGTGATGCGCTCGAGGCCAAGTTTGGGGTCTCGGATGCTGGCACTGAGTTGTATGTCATGGAGCAATTCTATGATTACAAGATGGTTGATGAGCGCTCCGTTGTTGAGCAAGCTCATGAGATACAATCACTTGCCAAAGAACTCGAGCAGTATAAGTGTATATTACCGGACAAGTTTGTGGCCAGAGGCATTATTGCCAAGCTTCCTCCCATGTGGAGGAACTTTGCTACTTCTCTGAAACATAAGAGACAAGAGTTTTCCGTTACGGATCTTATTGGCTCTCTTCATGTGGAAGAGAAGGCGAGAGCAAAAGACACACGTGCTCGAGTACTTGAGGGAGCTTCTAGTGCCAATTTGGTACAGAAGAAAAACTTCTAATCCCACAAGTTCAAGAATAAGAACAAGTCTGATGGCAAAGGGAAGTTTGATGGCAAGAACAAGACCACTCACTCAACCAACTTGAAAAGGAAAAATAATAAGAAGAAAGGCTCTTGCCACGTCTGTGGTGATCCTGATCATTAGACTCCTAGCTACCCTAATCGCGTTGACAAGCGGCAACATGGGAATAGCGGCAAGACCGCTAATGCTGTTATTAGCGATACTGAGATGAAGAACACTGGGTACGGTATTTTACCCACTATCCTTTCAGTATGTCATTCTCCTGATTTGTGGATTTACACGGGTGCTAATATGCATGTATGTTCTGATATATAAATGTTCTCTTCTTATCAGGTCGCAAGGACTTCCTCCGTGCTGATGGGAAACAGCTCACGTGCTTCTGTTCATGGTGTTGGTACGGTAAATCTGAAGTTTACTTTGGGGAAGACCGTGCAGCTGAAGAATGTGCAGCACATTCCCTCCATCAATAAGAATCTCGTCAGCGGATCGCTTCTATGTCGAGATGGTTTTAAGTTGGTGTTTGAGTCCAATAAAGTTGTAATTTCTAAGTATGTACAATTTGTTGGAAAGGGTTATGAGTGCGGAGGTCTGTTCCGCTTATCTTTGTCAGACTCATGTACTAAAGTTATTAATCATGTTTGCAATGATAATGAGTCCAATATTTGGCATTCACGATTTTGTCCTATTAACTTTGGTTGCATGATGCGGCTAGCCAATATGAGTTTAATTCTGAAATTTACCACTGTCAAAGGTTCAAAGTGCCAAGTTTGTGTGCAAGCAAAGCAACCCCACAAGTCTCATACGGCTGCGAAACCGAGAAACTTAGCACCTCTAGAACTTATGCATTCAGATCTTTGTTAGATGAATGGTGTGTTGACACGAGGTGGAAAAAGATACTTTATGACGTTGATTGATGACTCCACTAGATACTGCTATGTTTATCTTCTAAAATCTAAAGATGAAGCTTTGAGTTACTTCAAAAACTATAAAGCTAAAGCAGAAAACCAACTTGATCTTAAAATCAAGCGGTTAAGGTCGGATCATGGTGGAGAGTACTTTTCAAATGAATTTGATATATTCTGTACAGAACATGGTATTATCCATGAGAGGACGCCTCCCTACTCACCTCAGTCAAATGGGGTGGCCGAAAGAAAGAACCGCACTCTAACTGATTTGGTTAACGCCATGTTAGATACATCGGGTCTTTCCAAGGAATGGTGGGGGAGGCACTAATGACTGCATGTCATGTCCTAAACCGTGTTCCCGTAAAGGATAAAACCATGACTCCATTTGAGGAATGGGAGAAGAAAAGGCTTAAACTCTCTTACTTGCGAACTTGGGGATGTTTGGCGAAAATCAATATTCCAATACCCAAGAAGCGAAAGCTTGGACCAAAAACCGTGGATTGTGTTTTTCTGGGATATGCTTTTCATAGCATTGGCTATAGATTTTTGATAGTAAAATCTGAGGTAACCGACATGCATGTTGGTACGATTATGGAGTCGAATGATGCGACTTTATTTGAGGACATCTTTCCCATGAAAGGTATGTCTAGCTCATCAAATCAGGAGATGACTAGTTCATCTAGTCAGTAATTTGTTATAATTCCTGAACCCACTATGACGATCCTGTGGAGGACGACAATGAAGCTCCTAAAAGGAGCAAGACACAAAGGACTGCAAAGTCATTTGGTGATGATTTCATTGTGTACCTTGTGGATGATACTCCCACTTCTATTTCAGAAGCCTATGCATCTCAAGATGCTGACTACCGGAAAGAAGCTGTCCGTAGTGAGATGGATTCCATCTTCGCTAATTGAACTTGGGAGGTCACTGATCGTCCTTATGGGTGCAAACTTGTAGGATGTAAGTGGGTGTTCAAGAAAAAGCTTAGACCTGATGGTACTATTGAAAAGTACAAGGCACGTCTTGTGGCCAAGGGTTATACCCAGAAAGAAGGTGAAGACTTCTTCGATACATACTCACATGTAGCCAGATTGACCACTATTCGAGTACTATTATCCTTGGTTGCCTCACATGGTCTTGTCGTTCATCAAATGGACGTTAAGATAGCTTTTCTAAATGGAGAGCTAGATGAGGAAATTTATATGGAGCAGTCTGATGGATTTGTAGTAGATGGTCAAGAAGGAAAGGTGTGTAAGTTAGTGAAGTCTTTATATGGTCTTAAGCAAGCTCCTAAGCAGTGGCACAAGAAGTTTGAAAGAACTTTAACCGCTGAAGGTTTTGTTGTAAACGAATCTGATAAGTGTGTATACTATCGCCATGGTGGGGGCGAGGGAGTTATTATGTGTCTCTATGTCGATGACATATTGATATGAAGGACTTGGGCGTTATTGAGGAGGTCAAAGAGTTCCTATCTCGCTGATTTGAGATGAAGGACTTGGGCGTGGCTGATGTAATCTTAAACATCAAGCTACTGAAGGATGATAATGGTGGGATTACACTGCTTTAGTCCCACTATGTGGAAAAGATATTGAGCCGTTTTGGGTATAGCGACTGCAAGTCTTCTCCAACACCTTATGATCCGAGTGTGCTACTTCGAAAGAATCGAAGGAATGCTAAAGATCAATTGAGATATTGTCAAATCATTGGCTCGCTCATGTATTTAGCCAGCGCTATGAGACCTGACATCTCCTTCGCTGTAAGCAAACTGAGTCGATTTGTGTCAAATCCTAGAGATGATCATTGGCATGCTCTTGAGAGAGTTTTGCGCTATTTGAAAGGCACTGCGAGTTATGGTATTCACTATACTGGGTATCCACGAGTACTTGAGGGGTATAGTGATTCAAACTGGATATCTGATGCTGATGAGATTAAGGCCACAAGTAGTTATTTGTTTACACTTGGTGGTGGCGCTGTTTCCTGGAAGTCTTGCAAGCAGACCATCTTAACGAGGTCAACTATGGAAGCAGAACTCACAGCATTAGACACAGCCACTGTTGAAGCAAAGTGGCTTCGTGAGCTTTTGATGGACTTACCTGTGGTTGAAAAACCTATACTCGCCATCCCGATGAACTGTGATAATCAAATTGTGATCGTCAAAGTAAACAGTTCTAAGGATAATATGAAGTCATCAAGGCATGTGAAGAGGAGATTGAAATCTGTCAGGAAACTGAGAAACTCCGGAGTTATTGCGTTGGATTATATCCAAACATCTAAGAACTTGGCAGATCCCTTCACAAAGGGTTTATCGCGTAATATGATAGATAATGCATCGAGGGAGATGGGTTTGAGACCCACACAATGAGTTGTTCGCAGTAGTAACCTACTCTATGTGATCGGAGATCCCGTGAATTAGAGTTGGGAGACAAGCTGTTGATCAGCTGAGAGGAGAGTATGCCCATATTATATTTACATCTCCATAAAGATGCAATACTCTCTTATTCTGCATGGCAGGTTGATATTTATCTTAATATGCTCTAAGTGGCTTTTCTAAGCAGAGATGTTATCCTGCAGAACATCTATTGAGGAACACACCTATATGAGTCTGACTGTTAAACGTCGCAGTCCGTGAGAGTTGGATGCTCTCTAATAAACTCATGAAAGGCCATGGAGTATGACGCATAAGCTCCAATCGATGGGGAAGCCCTGCAGCAGCCCTGTACTGGTCTAGATTTTGTGTGAAACTAGTGTGTAGAAAACTTGTAGTTCAAGACATAGTCCACTATTCAAGTTGCCCGCTAGTGTAGCATGAAGTTTAATGTGGAAGTTCAACTTAAGAGTCTCCACTACACACCGGTATATAAAACAATATTCTGGAATGGAAATGAGGTGATGTGCCAATGTGACTTTGTGGGGGATTGTTGGAATTTGGTGAGTCTTGGGCTGTTGGCCCCTTAGACAAATTCTGAAATTCTCTTTGGCCCATTTGTGCATGGCAGCACATGGCTGTGCTAGTGGTGCCAAAGTTTAATCTCACGTTGCTAGTTAAGTGAGAGTTACACCTCCTTATATACTAGTCTGTTCCACCACTCACTAAGGTGTGAGAAGAAGAGCAGCTCTCGCACACTCCTCCTCCGACGCCGCCCTCCCTGCCCGGCCACGCCACGCCTCGCCTCGCCTCATCACGACGTGCGCGTGCCGCGGGTTACGGTAATCTCGCCAAGCTGAGCTTTATTTTTGCTAGCCAGGAAAATTAATCGTGGATTAATTACGAGTCATTAACGGACGCGTTAATTAGTCAGCCTTTTCCAGTCTTTATGGGACGTGGGCTGTTACCGACTCTGTCGTGGGCTGAGTCCCACGATCTCCCTGACCTGCTCTATATAAGCTTCCACGGTTACCCTAACCGGCACGACCTACACACGCGTCTCCTTCTAGTATATTGCGCCGCTGTCTTTGTCTTCCCCATCCCGGCTTACGGCGTGCACCGCAGATCAGGACAATAGGCCTCCGGAACCCTACCTTCTTGTGAACCTGTACGGGTGAGGGGCGATCAGGTTTTTGGAGAGCGCTTTTGCGCGACTATTGACGCCATCACGGACGACTCCTTCCCCGACGTGGACTTCTTCCCTGACATCGGCAGCCTCTACACCGACGACATGGCTGATGACGCTGCTACCACCGTTGCTGCTATGGCTGCTTCTACTGCTGCCGCTGCTCTACCGTACGTAATACTGAACTTCTTATTTCAGATTCTGCTAGAGTTCCCTATTCTAGCATTTGGTGTAGATGTGATAGGTTTATCTTATTTAGATGTAATCTGTTCATCTACTTTGCTGATCCGCATGATCAGTTTTGGTACTGCCCGTATGATCATGTTTTATCAGTCTATTATTCGGATTAAATCATATGGATTATTGCTTATATTTTCAATATGCCTAGCTGTGTGCACGTACCTGCCATGCATTGCTGCAAGTAATTTCATTTAAAAGGGAATAAGATGGTCATGGTTCTGTCATAACCAGTAGCTAGCTCTGATATGTTCGAAGATCAGTTTTACCATATGTTACTGTTATATTCAGACCTTTTGTGGCATTCCGTGAATATAATATATTGTCCAAGGTTAAAGATAGATTTTTCGTGTAGGAGTGATGCTATATTTGCTTGTATGCTGATGTAATGATGTTGTGTATTGAGTGATATATGTTTTGATAACATGTGTTCATTCTTCGGGTTTGAAAACATATGATTCGTAGATTTTGACCGCGATTAAGGCAAGTGCATGACGGGATAATACTTTGCATTATTCCTTTCACTCTACCTTTATTTTCTAGCACTTGTTCTATATTCAATTGATATATATGGGTTATACGTGCAGAGAGGAAATGGATATAACAAGGGATGAAAGCAAAGGATACAGTTACGCTTATTCTTGCATAACATCTTAAAGATAAAGCACAATGTTGTGTTCTACCGAGGTAGACACCTTGAGATCATCGATATTGGGATCAGTCCTACATTGTTGGCAACCTTCACAAGTTGGAGCGGGTGGATGCCGACGGGTTTCCACTCGAGCGATACCGGTATACCTAAAGGAAAAGTGAAACAAAAGAGCATGTAGGCATACATGAGCATCATTGCAATATGAAAAGTGTTAAAGATAATCGTTGGTGTTGTGTTTTATGCAATGTCTATTATTTGTTTGTGTACTTGCTGAGTATTTTGTACTCACCCTTGTGGCTTCTCTATTTTTAGGTACCATTGAGGACGACATGCATGGGACTGGGAGTAGCACATCTTCATGTTCCAACACACTACTTAGACACATTACCATGCCCAGGATTACTTTTGAGATCTTTAATATTAGGTTTGGCTTATTTGATGTTGGTACTGAGGCTTGCTATTTTGAGACAACTTGATTGTGAGATATAACTCTTGCTTGTAGAACCTAGTAGTTAATGTGTTGGAAAAAAATATTTGAGGTCTATGATTATTATGTTTTTTGTGGATGTCCCCATAAACAAAAGTGACTCTACCGAAATTTATAGTTTTGTCTTGGTTTTGAAAAGTGTTTAAAGTTTATGTAACATCGTCAGATACGGTTGATATCTGGGGTGTTAGAGTTGGTATCAGAGCCTAGGCTTTAGGTCTCTAAAGTAGGTTAGTATTAAATAGGATAAATTGCTAGGAACTTTAAACAACTAAATCTTGTCTTTATTTTGCCTAAACAACTCAAACTTGACACACTGGTGCACAATATGATGGGATTGGGTCATTCATTGCATTATGCTTCTGCTATATTTTATTTTCAATCTCATTTATCCATATATTTTGGGGTACTTGTGGGCATGTCGTTGGCTTGAGAGGCATGCATACCTTTATTTAGGTACAATTTTCCCTTTGTTCTTGGAACTTGACTAGAGAGAGAGGGGAAGATAATCTTTAGCGTTGATAAATTCAGCATTTGGAATGGATATAGTCGATCGTCTATGCTTGTTTAGAATCATATTGATAGATTTAGATATTTATGTTACTTCGTTGGAATCATGAGATAGTTGTAGAGTTTGGTTTTGGCATCAAAGTTTGAGTTTAACATACTATTGTTGTGGAAGATTAAAGTTTTGTTTGCCTAGATTGTTTGAACATTCGATATCAAAGAAATGTGAGGGAATATGATGCTAATATTGAAGATGCGATGGATAAGGTGATTGGTTTTCAAAAGAATAAAGCTATATTTGATAACCTAGATGATGTAGTGGTAGTGTAGATCGTATAATGTAATGAAGACCTAGCTAGATTGTAACACCCCATCCAACAATAGGCCCCAGGGGTGTCACTCCTGGTAGCTCAATAGGATCTCTAGACTGGCCCCACAGACCAACACTAGTCTTTTCTGCACACTTTGTCCTCACTCATGCGCACCCGGTACCCACTTCCCGGTCAGTCACTGATACCTTCGATCCAGATAACGGATGTAGTATAGCTCTTTTTCCCAGGTAGACCTAGGTTTATCGAATCCTCGGGAAGCAGATGCGCAGTGAAGTTACTTCAACGGACCTTCGGGAGTTTTAGAATTCCTTTTCTGTTTTTACCGGACCAAGAGTTTGCGTCCTTTGTTGTTGTCGATGATGGAGAGAGAGGGCCTAGGGCGTTCGGTTTCACCTGTAGCTGTGCAAAACGTCTGATGGGAATAAAAGATAATAATTAAGTGTGCATGTAATTGTTAGAGCAAGATAAATTATATGTGGGCAGTGAATCCATAATTGCTATTGCCTCCGCAACCGCTTATATCAATAACCTACTAGTCTCATCCATAGAAGAAAGAGAACTAATGATATGCATAGTGACGTCACCGTTAATCCCAAATAAATCCCTCACATACAGCCGTACTACCCCTTCTGTCACTAGGGTTCCCAACCTGCAGATTAGCATTACTCATACTCCCTATACCTGGCTCAATCCTCAAGGTCTTGGGTACCTAAAAAGTCCTTAGATTGTGGCAAGATATGATACAATAATCATCATGTCATACCAACTAATACATGATCCCATCTATGATAAATAACATGCACAAAAGCTACATGGCTAGGCCAAAGCCCTTAGCCCAAGGAGAATTACTCACACATAGAGATGAGATCAAAGATCATAAACATTGTAGTGGAAATCATGAGATTGATAGCAAATAGTCTTACAATGTCGCCAATCGAAGATCAATATTTGCGCAGGGAAAAATCGAAAGGAAGGATTGCATACCCCTTTGATCATTAGGCATTAGTGGGAGGGTTTAGAGAGAAATATCAATAATATCCAGTTTAAATGTGGACGTAGATGGCTATATTTCAGAGCCATCAACCTCCCCAAGCTTAAACTTGATTGTCCTCAAGAAAGAAAACCAAAATCAAAAAGGACCTCAGCATTTAAACTAAAATAACAAGATGATGATCTTACTCATGATTGGTAGTCTCATGTTTCCTCCACTTCATAAATCTGAAAAACTTCAGCATAAATAGAGTAATGGCAAGCATATCATATGGGTTTTATGCATCCTCATAGCGCAACAAAATTATTGTTAACATGGACGATTCAAATGAGTAAAATTTATTCCATGTCATGTAATCAACTCATAGGCTTGCCTTTGAACAATAAAGTATAATCATGTAAAATTGAGAGTGTGAGAGTTGTCATGAAAAGTATATACACTAGAGTATCTCAATTCTCCCACATCAGTAAATCAAGACTTTTCAAGCACTACTTTTCTATTCATTGTCCTTCAAGAATTTCAGTCCTTAAGTAATTGAGAGCATGCCAAAAAAATATTAGTTTATCGGGCTGTGATGGACACTCGTGGCATTACTAAGGTTTTTGTTCCTTTTGCACAATGATTACTTATAACAGCCAGAGGAGTGATCCCATCACGGACACAGCTACCTGGGAGTGCCAAGAATCTTACCCACTATAGCATTGCTTCTACATGTGTTTAAGCAACTCATAGCCGAAATCTAGGAGTTTTCTCCATGAAGATCGTCCGTATGCCAGTGGAGTTGTTGATATCCCATGAAGTTTGACACGCATAAAGCTATATCATTCTTATGATTAACAAGTCAAATTTTGGCATGCTCACAAAAACCACTAAACATTAATTCAATCGAACAAATCCTTTTAAAGAGAGCTATCAAGTCAATCATTATATTCCGTGGTGTTGAGTGTCTCTAGAAATAAGCCTTCAAGACTAAACACTACAACACTCAAGCCTTCAATTGTGAGACTTTTTCTTCTTACAATTGTTTAGCAAATTTTAGGCAAGACTTGGTTAAGTACAAGAGCTGGAACAAAACGTACCCAACTAAATACCCATGCAAACAAAACTTTACTACAATATAAAGACTCACTCCACCAATATAATATCTCAACATTTACTACTAACTAGCATGGGTTTGTCAAACTTCAAAAGTCCAGAGTCATAAGGCATACCTCTCATGTTTGGTTCCACTTCTCTCTTCCTTTTTTTATTTGTGACATAGGTATGATTACTCGGATTCTTATGATTCGCTACCCTATATTGGGTAAAAGGCTTACGACCCTTGAAGATTTTAGACGATAGCCCAAGGAAGCAACCGACAAAGGCTTTGATTGTATTAGGAAAGAGACCATAAATCGACATTGTGTTGGTATTGTAATCACGCGTGTATGAAACCTATCCGCATACAGCTTTGAGACCCGACCTATTATATATAGGACGGGTGAAGCCCAAGATATGGTACCGAAATCTAGAAGAAAACTTGTAATAGTGCAATTATTCAATAAACAGGCGACTTTGATTCCATTGTTTCCCTGACATCCGACGAAATCCCCAGCGTTCTCTTTTCCATGAAACCCCAAGTCCATCATCAAACGCTGGAACCACGGATTCGCCGGAACGCTCTCCACCAAGCATCAACCCGATGAAAGCAGATCCACACCCGCCCACCCATAAAGCTACGCCTACAAAAGTACCGGTATCTTCCGTCGGATCCTCAACGGAAGTCGAAGCATAGATCGAAGCAGGCGATGAAAGCAAGCAAATCGAGATGAATATGGGGGATCTTGATGGTCTTTATGACAATCTCTCCTTCTGATCAGACCAATAGTTAACCCCACCATGCGAAGCAATCCCAGCAAATTCGAAACCCAAAGAAAGCAGCGAAAGCATTGACTTCGAATTCAGATGGCGGAAATCTATCCGGAACAAAAACTGATGGACTTCACTAGCTCATCTGATAGTGTCTCCATTGGTGCAAACGATGACGTTACCAGTCCATATGTCACCCAACACCAAGTATGCGTGATCATAGGAGACGCCACGACCCAACATGACTCCAACGGTAACCCAATTCTTAATCCCAATGACATACTTTCAAGCCATAATGCAGGAAGTCACGACAACGAAGGAAGTCGAGGAGACGGGGGAGACCCAATAGTCAACCATGTAAATCAAGAAGAAGAACAACCGCGCGAGGGTGAGAGGCAAACCCTTAGCTTACCATCCAGTGCATGGGAAAAGGCGAGAGCAGCAATTTCGGGTGCGGTCCCAATGATAACGAATGCTACCCACAAAGATCTATTGGCATACCAAGATCTGATCCATCGCAAAAAGAGAGACCTCCTCAGGATGCAGAGGCAACTCGACGAAAGGAAGAGGATAGCCGACGAATCTAGCCTACGGCAAGCACAGTTAAGCTCCACCTGAGGATCAAGGAGCGTGACAGGAGGAGCATCGCCAAGTAGAGGAACGTCTAGATTACGAGATATCCCCGAAGAAGAGAGGAGCGGACTAATCCAAGACCTTGATCTGTCATTTATGTCGATAGACCAATATGGAAATATCAAGGCAAAAACAGCTCAGGCAGCCATTGTGGCTGCACAAACATACCTAATCACAACACAGCCTGCACCCGACGATCCACGCGCGACCCATCACGGCTCTTCCCTGATGAATCTCGGCATGATAGGAGAATCTCTCGCGCAAGCAGATAAAGGAACCACGCGACAACCCGATAGATCCCCACGTCGTCGCAACAACCCTTGGCACGGAGGTCATACCCGACGATCACGATCGCCACATCAGGTCCACTTTTCAGAATCAGAACGTGAAATGATGCAAGAAACGACATCACCCAGCAACAGATCGACCAATCCAGAGAATAACGCAGCACCCGAAGATACCATGACGGTCAAAGCGAGGAGGAAGAAGAACTATGCGGAGCCAGTTGCTTTGCCCGACGGGTTTGCAAAACTCCGGTACCAAAAGATTTTAAGTTACCACAAGATCGCCAAAAGTACGATGGTCTTCAAGAACCCGAAGCTTGGCTGACAGACTATCTGGCAACTGTCAGATTACAAGGCGGATCCAAAGCTATAGTGATGCAAAGCTTGCAGCTGCACCTAACTGGTGCGGCACGCTCCTGGCTAAAACAACTACCCAAAGATTCTATTAGCACCTGGAATGATCTTGAGGACAAATTTATTAGAAACTTCCAGTCTATATACAAGCGACCCGCGTTTGTGGAGCAATTGCGGGCCTGCAAACAAAATCCAGGAGAATCAATACGAGCCTTCATCCAACGATGGAACATTACAAAAATTCGGCTGAAGCAATATCTGACGAGAGAGCAATCAACACCTTCAATGATGGACTTCATCGACAGGAGTTTATTGAAGAACTAGGACGAGCCAAGCCAAGGACAACTTCATAGCTGATGGAAATAGCCAATCATTGGGTTGATGGAGAGGACACAGTACACAACAAAAGGGCCCGTTCACTTGACAACGACAGAGACAGGCACAACAACGACCGGAGACGACGAACCAATGATGGATACAAGACACCTAGTTATGTTGCAGCAAGTTTCTCTGGAGGGGACAACCGACAAAGTGATGATTACAACAGCGGATACCGTGGCAATAGGGACAACATTAGTGGAAGCCAGTCGCAACAACAATACCAGTCGACGAATCGAGACCCACCTATGTCAGCAGGTCAAATGTTGGAAGGACCCTGCAATATGCACTACTACGTCGAATCAATAGGGAAAATGCGATCAAATCATCTCCTAATGGACTGCCGAACATTCTTGAAAATGCAAGAACTATGCAACACAAGGGCAGCCGAAGGAGAAAACCGAGGCTACACTACTGCACCTGGCGCTTTGTCCATCGGCGCGCCACCTCCACCACAGGGGCATCCGCTAGCAGGGAATCCACAAAGTACAATACACCAAGACAACGAATATCCCAGGTCAAAGGGAGCAATGTCAATGATCGAAAAAGGGCCACCCTCTAACAGAACACATAAATTGATAACTAGACAAGTAAACTTGGCAGTAACAAAGCCACCTCCTACATTGGAGTACCTCCATTGGTCAGAACAAGAAATTACTTTCAGTAGAGCTGATCATCCATTACGGGTCCCTTAGCTAGGCCAGTGAACACTAATAGTGGAAGCGCAAATCGGCGGGTTCGACATGAGCAAAGTGTTCTTAGATGCAGCAAGACGCATCAACTTGATTTACACCAAAACTCTATGGGCCATGAACTGGTCCATGACGAACCTAACACCTACAGACAAAACTTTCCACGGGATAGTTCTAGGAAAAGCCGAAATTCCATTGGGAAAAGTTCATCTCGACATAGTCTTCGGATCAACAACTAACTTTAGGAGAGAAAATATAGAATTCGTAGTCATGGACTGGCCATCTCAGTACCACACGATCCTGGGATGACCAGCTTTCGCTAGGTTCATGGTAGTACCTCACTACGCATACCTAGTGCTAAAAATGCCAGCCCCCAACAGGGTCATAATAGTCAAACGAAGGTTCAGTCACACAAACAGCTATGATTGAGAATTCAACAAAATCTCGGAATCTTTTGGGATGGAGGCGGAAGTCGGGCAGCTGAAGTTAGTGGATGCGGAGTCGACACATGAAGGGCACACCCGCAAAAAGAAAATATCAGAAGAGCAAGCACGCAACAGTCTCGCAAAACCAACCTGTGTGGCCTCCAATATAGGTCCCGCATAGGAAAATCCACTGATCAACAAGACGAGAGCACCATGACAAGGAGCATGATGAAGAATCCCAACAACAGAAGCCGAAGTTCCTTCAAAAATATTCACTTATACGTACTTTATATTCAGGCCATCACACACTCGCAATGTACTTCTATCCATGATTATCAATAAATAAGGAAAGTACTCCACGGCATATAAACTTCTATGGCACACGAACATTAGTTCGTCGGGTCCTCAAATCAAAAGAATACAACATGCAATCAAAATCTCGTATAAAACATATGACCTTTTTGATAAATGTCTATACAATATTTCGACAATGCAATACAAGGCTACATAAACAGGCAGTCAGATCTCAAAGTTAACGAAAAATTCTTCATCTGCTTCTAAGCATCTACACACAATCCTAATGGCGTGTCTACGAGCGGCAGCGTAATGAGGCGCCATATAAACAAGGCCACCATCGGGAGAAGGAGGCAGACCTGAAGATATAACATCTAGATCTAACGTCGGATGATGTGCATGCACCCATGAAAGTGCAAGCTTGGCACCCACCACAAGTTGAAGCTTCACGTAATGGTGAATCCTTTCACCTTGTCGAAACTTTGCAACCAACTCTGCCAAGGTCTAAGGCTGAGGATCCCAAGGAAACATGGCATTGTAAACAATGGCCAAAGATCTGCGGCATCACTCGACGAACTGCTCCAAATCCGATAGGCGATCCTGAAGCAACGTCGTAGTATAGGCGTGCCGATGATTAGTCCAGAAGTCCGTGTCAGAATTTCGGGAGGCGAACACAAGGGCGTGCATTCAGTTGCACAGACGTTGGATCTCCTCCCTCTCACACAATCGAATGCCTACGAAGACGGGAAGACAATGTCAATTTCCTGCAAATTAGAAAAAGCAACCGAGGAAAGAAGAGAAACACTCACATAACAACTTTTTGATCGCCTTGGAAACTTCTTCCAAGAGAAAAGCCTCGCGGTTGAGGGATTGGCGTGTTTTTGAGTGGGAAACATCCACCATCGACTGAACAACCCGAAGTTTTCCTTCAAGTTTTTTCACCTGCTCTATATTTTTAGCATACAATGGCGGATCCACAGTATGCACGATGGTGGAACTGGCCACACCTATTACAGAGGAGGACGGAGCAGCATCCGACAGTTGTGCGGAGCCAGAAGGAACCGGTGGATCATTCAAAATCTGGCAAAGCAAAAAGATATGAAACATTCAGCGTGCAAAAGCAAGCTCATACACATATATTCAAAAGTTGCCTTCTTGTAAAAAGAAGCAAGGGAGAGCTAGGTAAATTCAAGGCTCATTACAATAACAAAAAGGGAGACACAATAAAAAGGTTACAAAACAAAGCCTACAAAGCCGTGTCCTTCAAAGACAGGGTGGCACCAGCGGAAGGAGCACTAGCTACAGGAGCTGTAGGGGTAGCCGAAGAAGGAGCACCCATCGTAGCAGGGGCAGCCGAAGAAGGGGCAGACAGGTTCTCCAAACCTGAGCCTAGACCTAGGAGCAACCGAGAATATTTTCTGGCCCTCTTAATATACGGCTTCAGGTCAACAGCTTGGCCATTGGGGGTGACTGGGACAGAGGAGCTAACCTTCTCCCAGTCAACCTTCTCGCCGTGCGCCATTGCCAGGGCCAGCAATGTTTCGGCTCCACTTCTCGACTGCGTCAAACTATAACCAACAAGGGGCCTGGGATCAACACCGAAGACGGCGACAAGATCATTCAGGTTGTTCGGAACATCCTTGGTTGGAAATATTTTGGCATGAAGATTCTTAAAGGCACGGCAGGAGTGGACAAGAAGGTTGTGCCCACGAACGCTGTTGGCCTCCAAGGTGCTAACAACATCCGACAATGGATCAACCTTCTTATCTTCATTCAGCGTTAGGTTCTGGCCAGTCAGTTCTGAAAACAAAAAGGGAAGAAAGGATTGATAACCAAAGGAAATAAATAAAACGAAGATGCACAAGACAAAAACTTACGGGTCAATGAATCATTGAGGGCCTCCAGGCGCTGTCGTAGATTTGCATCTCGAATATCAGCTTGCTTGGCCACTTCTTCGGCATCAGCTTTTGCCTTTGAATTGGCCTCCTCCAAAGCCTCTTAAGTGGCTCGAAGTCTAACCTCAAGATCATCGGCGCGCTTCATCGCCTCATCCCGAATAACTCCAGATTGCTTGGCAGCGGCTGTGTGAATAAATCATGAAAAAATTAGGAAGAACCTTTCACAAAGAGATTATGAAGATGACCAGCACATACCCTTCATTTCTTCGGCTTCATGACGGATTCTTATGAAACGAGAGGCCATACCGACCATCTCACGCATCAAAGGCTGAGCAAAGAAACATCACAACAAAAGGATATGAAGGAAAAATAAAAAGGGCTACGGGAAGAAATTTTTTGAAATAAAAAGTGACTTACATCCTTCATATCCACACCAACATGCTCTTCAGATATCACCACCCCTTTACCCATCAATTTCATCCTTTTTTGTGGCGGCGGCTTGGATGAAGTGCCAACATCTTTTTGGATGACCTTCTCCACAGGAGACATGAGCTTTTCTTTTGGCTCCGCCGATGGCAGAGGAGATTTCTTTGTAGAGCAGCCCACAGATGTGCGAAGAGGAGATGCAGGAGGATCTTCGTCATCACCGCAAAAGAACAACACAAGTGGAACAAGCATCAGTAGTAAAACCACCCGTAAAACGGAAAAAGAAGCAAGTGAATACTTACGAAGACACATCCTGCGCAAGGCAGAACAAATTTACCTGGGCGGGAGCAGCCGCGATCGGAGAAGCACCGAAAGGCTTGGAAGCAGTCGAGTCATCCGAGTCCTTGACCCTTTCCACAACATAAGGGCGGTTCCTCTTTTCTCCAGCACGCTCCACGCGGAAATCTCCGGAGCCAGCCGAAGGAAGAGATTGCGTCTTCGAAGAAGAATCAGATGTAGAGAACTTCCCCTCCTCATCCGTGGCAGTCCCAGTCATAGGGAGATCGTCGGATGCGGAAGAATGGACAGTGGGCTCACAACTTACAGGGAGAGGAGGAAGCTGTTGGAGATATGCCCAAGAGGCAATAATAAAGTGGTTATTATTATATCTTTATGTTTATGATAAATGTTTACATCCCATGCTATAATTGTATTAACCGGAAACATTAATACTTGTGTGTTTTGTAAACATAAGAGAGTCCCTAGTAAGCCTCTTGTTGAACTAGCTTGTTGATTGATTGATGATCATGGTTTCCTGATCATGGACATAAGGATGTGATTAATAACAAGGTTATATCATTAGGAGAATGATATGATGGATACACACCCATAGTAAGCGTAGCATTAGATCAAGTCATTAAGTTCGTATTGCTGTAAGCTTTTAAATGCATAGTAACCTAATCCTTCGACCATGAGGTTGTGTTAATCACCATCACCGGATGGGTACTTTGATGACATCAAACACCGCTTCGTAACTGGGTGGTCATAAAGGTGTCATTGGGTATTCTGAAAGTATGTGTTGAAGCGCATGGACCAAGATTGGGATTTGTCCATCCATATGACGGATAGATATGCTCTGGGCCCTCTCGGTGGAATGTCATCTAGTTAGCTTGCAAGCATGTAACTGGGTCACAAGGGATGACATATCACGAAACGAGTAAAGAGTACTTATCAGTAACGAGGTAGAACTAGGTACGGAGATACCGACGATCAAACCTCGGATAAGTATAGTATCGTGTGACAAAGGGAATTGGTTTCGTATGTAAATGGTTCAATCGATCACGAAGTCATCGTTGAGTATGTGGGAGCCATTATGGATCTCCAGGTCCCGCTGATGGTTATTGATAGGAGATGTGTCTCTGTCATGTCTACATATTCACGAACCGTAGGGTGACACACTTAAGGTTCGAAGTTGTTTTAAGTAGATATGGAATGTGCGTTGGAGACCGAATGTTGTTCGGAGTCTTGGAATGGATCCGGGACATCACGAGGAGATCCGGAATTGTCCGGAGAATAAGATTCATATATTGGGGATCATTTTCTGAGTTAGGAAATGCTCCGGAGTATTTGTATGAGGATTCTAGAAGGTTTCGGAATGTTCCGGAAGGTTCTGGAAGGTTTCTTGGAGTTTGCTTGAAAACCAAGGAAGGGATCAAGGAGTCCTGGTGGGTCAAGACAAGGAGTCGTGGGGGAGGAGGACTCCTCCCCCCTCCCCAATCCGCCGGCCCAAGGAGGTGGGGAGTCCTACTAGGACTCCCCCTCCCCAGGCGCCCTCCCTCCTTTAAATAGAAGCGGGAGGCGCCACCCCTTGTCTCTCCTCCACAACTCCCAATCTCCGCCGCCTATCTCCTCCTCCTTTCTTCTGCACAGGCATAGGCGAAGCCCTGCAGAATTCTCTACTCCACCACCACCACCACGCCGTCGTGCTGCTGTGATTCCGTGGAGAAGATCTACTACCTCTGCTGCTCGCTGGAACGAGGAGAGGAAGGTCTGCTTCGACTCCGCATGTGTGACTGACTGCGGAAGCGCTGCCGAAACGCGGCGCCGGAAGGATCGTGCACTTGACCGACTACGGAAGCGCTGCCGGAACGCGACGCTGGAAGGATCGTCCACACGATCTTGAGATCGGCAAGTGATCGACTACATCAACCACGAGATCTAATCTCGTTAACGCTTTCGGATCTACAAGGGTTAGTTCCTATCTATCTCGTTGCACATGTCTAATAGATTAGATCTTGGCTTTTATCTAGATTAGATCTGGGTTTTGTTCGTTCTTGCGGTAGAAATTTTTTGTTTTCCATGCTACGAACCCATCAGAAGCGAGCTCAGATGATCAAAATCCTACACAAGCAGAAGACATGGAAAAACGCTAGTCATTGAAAAGAGTAAAAGTGCATCTACAAAACGAAGAAAGGAATAGGTGAAGGCAATGGAAATTTACCTTGGGAAGCTATTTTTTCTTGCCAAAGGGCTCCACAAGACAAGTTGAAGGAACCAGGATTTTCTTGGTCAAAGTGGTGAAGCTCCGGACTCTTTTCTCATACACCTTGAGGGCGAGGTCTTCCGAAGAAATTCTCATCGGGTCCTTCCTCCCGGTGTACGCCCACATGCCAGAAAGCCGGGCTTGAAGCGGCTGGACGCTAATCCACAAAAAGTATGCCAGGACATGGAGACCCGACAATTCCTTGCCAACCTCATGCCGCAGCTTTGAAATACGATCGACATAGGGCTGGATTTCTGCCATTTCTTCGGCAGAAGGATACTGATCCCAGGAGTCAAGTTTACGGTAGGTTTTCCTAGGATCAAAGAGGGCTAACCCAAAAGATTGGCCTCTGAGTGGCTGATCCTTGACATAAAACCACTTGGACTTCCAACCTTGGACAGAATCAGTGATTTTGAAGTCCAAGTAATCAACATGTCATCGGACAGAAAAAATGGCGCCACCAACATCGTGGACAATGGTGTCAGTGGCATTACAACGATCATAGAAGAAGTGCTTCCAAAGGCCCCAGTGGGGATGAATGCCAAGAAAACACTCACAAAGAGTGATGAAACAAGCGACATGTAGAATAGAGTTGGGCGTGAGCTGATATAGCTGCACGCCATAAGCAAACAAAAGGCTACGAAGAAATTCGTGGACAGGAAGAGAAAGACCGAGGAAGAGGAAAGGGAGGAACATTACCCTCCAGATAGGCTCGGGGATGGGAGTAGCCTCGTCTCCAGGGAGCTTGAAGGAACCCTCCATCAGATGGTCGGAGGTCCGCGCCTCATAGAGTTCCCGCATCGTGCACTTGGTGGGAGCCCATCCGACGACCCTCTTCCCGGTGGCCTTCGCGGCCGAAGCAGAAGTTCCAACAGCCTTGCTTTTGCCCATGGTGTAAAAAGGGGAATACGGGCACAAGAACCGGAGTTTTGCAAGGGAGCAAGAGCATGCGTTCGCAAGGGGGCAAGAGCGCAAGGAAGAAGATGAAGCAGGGGAAGGTGAGGTAAAACAGTAAAACAAACCTCCTCTCCCTTATAAAGGCAAAGACGTGAGGTCTGAACCGTTCGATGCAAAATCGAACCGACAGAAGGTCGCATGATGGTGACACGTGTTACAAAGATTCCGTAAAGGAAAAATTTAAAGAAGTTATGGCTGCGGTAAAAATGGAGGACATCGTGTGACGCCTCGATTTTCGCGCGGAGAGGGGTTGTGAAGTCAAAAATCTCCGCTGAATACGCTATCACGCGTCATCATTACTGCTGCATGGGCCCATGTTCGACACATCCCGTCAGGGCGTGTTCTTCTGAAAATAAACAGCATAAGATACATTCATCATTGACGTCACAGAGGAGGTGTTGCAGAAATGGTGGCTCACCACTAAAAATATGACCCGAAAAAACAAAAATCGGAGTCGAAGTAAATTCCTCCAAGAAAAGATCTGAGACTACAACCGAATATACAATATTACGACTGTAGCCTCGGGGGCTACTCCTATCGGGAGCACTGGTCGTGCACCCGACAAAAATTACAAAAGCACTAGCACCATAGACATAAGTTTTCGAGCCTATGTTTTGATACATATATCTAAACATAGCCTCGGGGGCTACTCCTATCAGAAGCGCTAGCGCGCACCTAATAAAGAAAAACAAAGAAAACATTCATCAACAAGATACTCCTATCAGGAGTAGCCGCTACAAAACAAAAAGTTCTTCAGCCGCTACAAAACAAAAAACTCTCGGATCACACCCAACACGATAAAAATCCGAATGCCATGTTCAGAAGCATGAAGGTAAGGCCCCAAGATTTGTTCTGTGTGGCCTAGTAATCGCACAAGAATGCGCTCCGCCAGTAAAATATCCGTATCAATGATACGATGAAAAATCCTGACGGACGCGTTGGGTACGCGATAAAAATAGAAAACAGGAATTCAGTATTCGATAAGACCTCAGCGGCTCGAACTGAATTGTGCTAGTAGCAAATTCAGGATTCGAGCCTAGGGACTTGAATTTGATGTAGGATAACCTTGTTTTTGCCCAAGATCAATTAACTGATTCCTAATCCGTCGGAAGCATCAAACTCGTTGTACCAAAATCCCTTCAAAGATAAAAAGGAAAAAGAAACTTTGAGACTCAACCTGAAACGGTGGTTCAAGTAGAGTCTCGGGGGCTACTGACGTAGGTATGATTACTCAGATGCTTATGATTCGCTACCCTATATTGGGTAAAAGGCTTACAGCCCATGAAGATTCCAGACGACAGCCCAGGGAAGCAACCGACAAAGGCTTTAATTGTATTAGGAAAGAGACCATAAACTGACATTGTGTTGGTATTGTAATCAAGCATGTATGAAACCTATCCACATATAGCTTTGAGACTCGACATATTAATATAGGACGGGAGAAGCCCAAGCGAGGGTACCAAAATCTAGAAGACAACTTCTAATAGTGCAATTACTCAATATTCAGGCGAAATCCCGAGTGTTCTCTTTTTCATGAAACCCCAAGTCCATCACCATGGGCATTGCCGAGGTTACCCCTCGTCAATTTGCTTCTTGGAAACTCGAAGTTGATCACTCTCCTACAAATACATGAGAACCTCGAGGCGAAAAGAAAAGAAAGAGGGAAAATAAAGAAATCTTTTTGTTGTTTTTAAGAGAGGGAATTTAAAGAATAGAAAATTGGTAGCAAAGCTCGGCTACAAAATCTCGAAAGCAAATATAAAGAACTAAAAATGAAGTGTTAGGGAAACCAAGACGATTGCTTATAAACTCGAATTAAAAACATAAACTCAAAATAAATAAAAGCAAATGAACGCCAAATAAAGATACATGAGGAAACTTCCCCAAGATTAGGCTTTTGCAAGCCCTTCAATCATTGCGGTGGCGGGAAAAATTCATTACTCCAGTTTGCAAATTGAGTTGATAAATTACTAGTTGTTCCTCGGAGGTTCAAAGAGAGTCTATGCATCCTCTTCATAGTCCCTCCAAGTTCTTGGAAATCTTGGTATGTGGCGAACCAGGTTTGTGGTTTCTCCTCTTGGTAAGGAACTTCTTGCTCCTCTTCTTGGGCCTCATCCTCATCTAGAATCTCCTCCTCGGGTTGGTATTGCTCAACCTGCAAGTCATATAGCAAACATCCTTCCTCGATAGGGAAAAGACCATTAGGCATAGGAGCGGGGTAGAGACGCCCAGCTCCAGCAATATGCAGGTAATAAACACCACCTCTCCTAGTGAGCATTCCACAAGCCTTTAAAGTAGAGAAACCAACATGTCGCTCACCTAGCATAGGTTGCAACTGACCTAGGTCGACGCCTAGGGCAATGGCAAACACAGTGATGACGCCTCCACCTGTGTTTGGTCCTTGGCTTTGGGAGGATTGATGCTCCAGGTAGCGCACAAGGATTACACCCAAGTTGAGTGACAAGTCACAGTTGGTGTAAGCAGCCTTTACGAGGACTAAGATATCCTCCTTGTTGAGTCTCGTGAACTCATTTCTTGCCTGCAAGGTGTTAGCAATAACATAGAACAAATAGCGAATTGCAGGATGTTGAATATTCTTCCCCTTGCTTACTCTAGTAGTGAAACTCATTCCATTATAATATTATGCAGGGGAAGGGTCTAAGCCAGTAAAGGATGCGCGTAAGACATTAACATCATTTTTTGGGAAATTAAAACATGTGCACCATTCATCTATTGTTAAAGTGTAATTGTTGTTCATAAGTCAAAAAGAAATCCTGTCCTCTCCTTGCCATAATTTAACAGTGCTATGCAAAGAACTTAGAAATTCAATAGTTAACCAGCGATAAGTAGGCACATCATTGTACACAAAGCTTTGCAGGCCAGCTCTATTGCAAAGTAAATTGAAGTCATTAGAAATACCGAGTTGGTTCAATATAATGGGGCAAGCCCAATTGGTTACCTTCACATCTCGGTTCTTGATCCTATCAAAGCGATCACATTGGAGCTCATTCCTGAACCGTATCCCCATGCGTTCTTGAGTGACAGCCCGAGAAGCGCTAGCGGTGGCACGAGCACGAGTTTGGATCCTTGTGTTCATCATCTAAAATAATAAAGAAAGACAAAAATAAAACTTTTTGATCCAACAATAATAAGTATAACATATTCCTCTTCATAGTACACTAAAGAATCCCCTCAAAATAATAATCTAGGCAAGAGAATCATGGCAATTAGTTCATAGTAGGTCTCACCCTAGATTGATAATGACAATAGATCAAAGGTGAATTTGCAAGTAATTGGATGATTGGAGGAGAAACATGCCGTAGATCACTTGTGTGCAAGAAAATCAAACGAAATTGAGTAGATATGAAGATCTCTTGAGGTTTTGAGAGAGTTTGGAGGTACAAGAGAGAAAAAAGATTGAAGTTTTGGGGTTGGAGGTACCTCCCGTGGCATTTTTGTGGTCAGATGCAACTATACGGCCAGAACAATGTGTTCCCGCCGTATAGTTGGTCGTCAAACCCTCTGTACCTAGAAAAGAAATTGTACGAAAGCACTGATATCTATACGATCAGAACTATACGGCTGGAATTTTTATTCCCACCGTATAGTTGGTTGTTAAACCGTCAATACATATGAAAGAAAAATTGTCGATGGCAAAAATATCTATACGACCGGAACTATACGGCTGGAATTTTTATTCCCGCCATATAGTTGGTCGTTAAACCTTCTGTATGCATCAAAAAAATTCCGTTTCTTCGAAAATTATTTCCTATCCTGTAACTTAGTGAAATACCTTGTTTTTGATAGAAAAATAACAGTAAAATTTGTCGACCAACAACAACATGTATTAAGCAGGATTTCTAGTACTACCGAACTTCTTCTCCTCAATTGGAGCTTTCTAGCACTCTTTATTAAATATAAACTTAAACTAAAACTTAAAAACTTTACTCAAACCTTTATTTCACATGGGTTGCCTCCCATGCAGCGTTATTTTGTGGTCAATATCTTGACCTTGATGTTGCTCACTTATGCCAGATGAGTGGAACACCCAGTCCAAAATAGTTGGCCTTCAAAGTGATGGCCTCCTTTTCATCATGCTTGGCTTTCTTCTTCCTGGGGAAATGAATAACAAAAGGATCCTGCAAAGGCAATTGAAGCTTCATGTTCCCTTCATGTAGATTAATCAAAGCCTTAATAGTTCTTAAGAAAGGACGGCCTAATATAATAGGAGCAGTAGCATCTTCAGGCATGTCAACAATCACAAAATCAATAAGGGCAGGACAACCTTAAATGTATACCAATGTATTCTCCTCAATTCCTACGGCTTGTTTGTAGGTAGAATTTGCTAGATGCAATTTTAACTCGGTGATTTCAAAAAAGCCAAGATTTAACTTATTAAAAAGACTCTTTGGAATTGTTGAAATGCTTGCACCTAGATCACAAAGTGCAGCTATCTCGTTTGTCCCAATTTTCATCTTAATAGTAGGGTCAAATATATCATCAAGCTTCACAGGTGATTTTCAGCAATTTGCTTATATTCTTCCTCAAGCTCACATACCTTTATTGCTACCTGATTAACGAAGTGTTGGTACATAGCTTCCTCATTTCCTTCACTTACCGGAATCTTAACATTGATCCTTTTTACAAGATCTTCAACGTGTAACTTGGTGAAGGAGCATTACTATAATCAAGTTCTTTAGGCTCCTCCCTTTGGATTCTCATCATCTTGAGGTCTTCAATAGGATTGGGCTCAGCTTTATCTGCAAATTTAGCTAGAAAGAGAGTTTGACTCTCGGTTATCTTACCTAGCCGTGCCTCAACAATCCTTGTTCTTTCTTGGAGGGCCTGTAAATCATTTATCAAACTTACAGCTTGGTTAGATAGTTGCATCTGACCACAAAAACTTACAGCTTGGTTTTTCTCATTTTGTGAGTCTATAAAAGACTTAAGTGTTTCTTTGAGACAACCATTACTAGTTCCCATATTATGATTAGAGTTACCTACAGGACTAGAATAATGTTTCTAAAAATTTGGATTGTAATTCTTCTTCCAAGCAGGGTTATAATCATTATGAGCTATGACGTATATTTCTTCAATATTTGTTTCAGGGATAGCTCTTACCTAGGATTTTCTTACCTTTTATGGCTAATTTGAGCTGATCTAACTTAGCATTGAGTTCTTCATTTTCTTGTGGTGAGACAGAGTTCACCTTTTTCGTGTTTGATCTATCCACGTGCCATTGGGCATGGTTGTCTAGCATATTGTCTAGCAGTTGCTTTGCTTCGGTAATATGTTTACCCATAAATGTTCCTCCAGCTGCAGTATCAAGCATAGACTTATACACAGGGTTAAGAGCATTATAAAATAAATGGAGAATTAACCAGTCTTCCATCCCATGACTAGGACAGTTTCTCATGCATTCTTTCATCCTCTCCCATGCAAGCGCTAGTGGCTCACACTTTTCCTATCTAAAACCAGTAATATTAGATCTTAGTTGCATAGTCTTTGCAGGTGGGAAAATTTTAGTCATAAATAAAGAAGTACATTCCACCCATGATGTAATAGTATTTCTAGGCAAAGATAGCAACCATTCTTTTGCTCTTCCTGTAAGAGTGGAAGGAAATGAACGCAACTTGACCGCATCAGGGTCAACATCTTTTATGCGCATCATATCACATATTTCAGTGAAAGTATTCAAGTGCATACCTACGTCCTCAATAACAGAGCCTCCAAATTGATTCTATTGAACCAAACTTGAATAACAGGGTTTAATTTCATAGTCATCAATAGCAATTGTTGGATGAGTAATAGGAGTACGCAAATAATCATTGTTGGGAGTAGCAAACTCCCCAAGCTTCTTTTCAGCCATATTTCCTATGTTTTTGGGTTTTCATAAACAGAGACTTATATTAGTAAAAGCAAGAATTTAGAGGCTAACTATTTTTTGGTTTTTCGAATAAAGACTAAAAGCAAACTAAAAATTAAAAACAAGAATTAAAACTAGCAAGGTTCCTACTAACCTCACTAGGGTAGCTATTGCTTCCTCGACAACGGCGCCAGAAAAAGGGTGGATACCTTCGATCCGGATTACGGATGTAGTATAGCTTGTTTTCCCTAGTAGACCTAGGTTTATCGAATCCTCGGGAAGCAGATGCATAGTGAAGTTACTATAACGGACCTTCGAGAGTTTTATAATTCCTTTTGTGTTTTTATCAGACCAAGAGTTTGCGTCTTTTGTTGTTGTCGATGATGGAGAGAGAGGGCCTAGGGCGTTCGGTTTCACCTGTAGCTGTGGAAAACATCTGATGGGAATAAAATATAATAAAAAAGTGTGCATGTAATTGTTAGAGCAAGATAAATTATATGTGGGTAGTGAATCCATAATTGCTATTGCCTCCACAACCGCTTATAGCAATAACCTACTAGTCTCATCCATAGAATAAAGAGAACTAATGATATGCATAGTGACATCACCGTTAATCCCAAGTAAATCCCTCACATATAGCCGTACTACCCCTTCTATCACTGGGGTTCCCAACCTGCAGATTAGTTATTACTCATACTCCCTATACCTGGCTCAATCCTCAGGGTCTTGGGTACCTGAAAAGTCCTTAGATTGTGGCAAGATATGATACAGTAATCATCATGTCATACAAACTAATACATGATCCCATCTATGATAAATAACATGCACAAAAGCTACATGGCTAGGCCGAAGCCCTTAGCCCAAGGAGAATTACTCACACATAGAGATGAGATCAAAGATCATAAACATTGTAGTGGAAATCATGAGATTAATAGCAAATAGTCTTACAATGTCGCCAATCGAAGATGAGATCTACTATTACAAGTGGTGGAATATGGCTATGGTGGTGGAGAAGGGTTTGGAGATTAGATCTAAGTCTATTCCTACGGCGGCTCTTCGGTGTAGTGGATGGAGATCTGGAGGCGGCTGATGATCTAGGGCAGGGCAGGGCCCTTTTCTCATCGCCCGAGGCCTCTTTATATAGGGATCCCTTCATGAAAGTTGTTCTGTTTGACCTAGCGGTGTCGACAACAACTATACGACTAGAACTACACGACCGGAATTTTGTTCCGGTCGTATAGTTGGTCGTTAAAGCGTCTACCTCCACCTCACGACTCTAGGTTTCTTTTGGTCATTGGAAGTCTCGTGTCTTTGACTTTAATGTAGTGTTTCCCATGATCAAACGTCATTATCTGCGCAGGGAAAAATAAAAAGGAAGGATTGCATACCCCTTTGACCATTAGCCATTACTGGCAGGGTTTAGAGAGACATTTCATCAAAAATATGAATAATATCCAGTTTAAATGTGGACGTAGATGGCTATATTTCAGAGCCATCAGTCACCATCCCGAAATTGCTCTAGGCCAAGCATGCTTAACCTTAGATTTCTTTTTAGATGAGCTCCCAGAAAATAAGTTGCAGCTTGTTGGTATGAGTATCCTATCAACCCTATTAAGCCATGTGCCTGGATCTCACATAGATCAAATCAGAATGTGAAGCACTTCCCTTTACTAATGCCTCCTAAACCACAAGTTTCACCTTTCTCCCATATTTGCCATTCACTTAACCTTTCTAGTGCATCACATGCACTTGCCTAGAATGTCGGTATTGATTTCTTGTCCAAGGATGATGAAGTATTGTCATTCATATGTGTCAATTGTCCTTCTTGTTGTCAATTAGTCTTCCATAATTAACATCATCTATTGTCCTATTCTCTGCATGTTGTATTCTTCTTTGACATTTGTTGGTGCTTGTTCTACCACTGTGGAGTATAGATATTGGTGAATGTGTTATTCTATTTGGAGAAAACCTACATGTGCTTTAAAAAAGTTTTGTTTCTAAAATCCTTTTCCTTGGTTGCTATTCTTGGTGAGAACCTTATTGACACGGGTATACCCTACATGTACTCGAGTTTGGTATATACGACCTGAATACGGCGGGAGCCCATGGCGTTGCCAAGGCCCAAATGGAGAATTCGAGTAACCTATGGACTCTCGATTGTTTGCGGAACAAGAAGAAGCTAAAGATAGAAAGTTTAAAGGGAAAACCCTAAACTGTAACCGACTTGACCTGCTACCTGAGACCTAGCTTATCTATATAAAGGCTAGGAGGGGGCGGCGAGGAGAACACACGCAACCCTAGTTTCCACAACCCTCGCCAGATTGCATCTACGCACCTTTGTAATCTTCGATTCCTCTGTTAATTCCACGAGCAGACAAGCAGGAGTAGGGACCTCTACGAGGCCTGAACCTGGGTAAATCTTCGAGTCCCTTGTGTGCTTGTTTGCTAGCCGATTAATGCTTCTAGCGTTCCCTCCTTCTCCAAAACCCAAGTCCATAACAATGGGCATTAATGAGTTAAACCCTCGTCAATTGGCATTGTCCGTGGGAATTGGGAGTGCTGATGTTGCGGCTTCTTCGGCCCCATCAATTGCGATCTACAACTCCGCAACAACGGAGATTCGCCAGCTCTTCGACGTGTTCTACTTCACCCTCCACACGCCGGACACTCGCCTGGTCAGATGGGCACGCTTCGCATGCCTGACTAGGCGACAACACCATCGATCATTCCAGCATTGTGGTTCCCCCCGCCGATTTGCACCCTCAGCGAGCTCAATGCCTCGAAAATAGTCGAGAATACGGGAGCAACGAGCTCTATCCGATCTGGGCGATCTAGCGACTGAAGATGAAACCTACACTCCGGATCTGAAAGTTGCGGGAGCAGCAGCTTCCCCAACCACTTCATCTGCGCCGTCATCAACGCGGGTGATTCCTCCGCCAATCGCAACAACATGGGAAACGGTGCCAATGGAACCGACCCGCCAAACGGTGGCATACCTAATGGCGGGCCACCCAATGGCGGACCACCCAACGGCGGCCCCACTAACGGCGCCCCCGTCAACAATGGAGGGGCAGCCGAACTCCCCACCATGGTGAATGAGCAAACTGGTGAACGTGTCATGATCAGGCTCAATGATCTCGAGTGGGCTCGTTGCCGTGAAGCCCTATGAGGCCACCCTCTACCCTTCGGCTCCCCGCAAGAACTACTGATGGGTTACCATTGGCTCCTGAAGGAGGAATACAAACGCCAACTGCAAACAATCGCGCAACTCGAGGCGCGTAAAAAGGCGCAGACGAGTCGAGCCTCCGGCGAGCTGGGCTCTCCTCCCACGAAGGATCCTCCTCCAAGTGCAACGAGTACATCGCTAACAAGAGGCGATCTCAACTGGCCCACCTCACTGAACAAGAGCGTGTAGAAGCCACAAAAGTCCTCGACTTCGGCTCCATGATGGTGGATACACGTGGCAACGTGCTCCCAAAAACGCCGCAAGCTGCGGTAACGGCAGCCACCATGTACCTCCTCAACAACCAGCCGCCAGCTGGAGATCCTCGAGCTGCCATGCACCGATCTACGATCGCATGCTTGGGGTTGATCGAGGCCACTCTTGACAAAGTGCCGACACCGGAGCCGAAGAAAGGCAAGGCTCTGGCAAAATGCTATTCCTCGCCCTCATCCACTGATGACAGTCACGATCTGTCTCGACGCCGCCGCTCCCGGCGACACGACCACGACTACGACGCGCGTGATGACATCACGCAACGCAAGATCGACAAGTCAAGGGCGCGACGTGCCTGATCGACTGACTCATAAGATGAAGATGTGGAGCTCTGTGGCGCTAGATGCTTCAGCAGGGCCATCAGGCAAAAGCGAATGCCCAAGGGGTTTAAGCTCCCATCGGAGAACCCAAAGTTTGATGGTCTTCAACACCCGAAAATCTGGTTAGAGGACCATGTCTCCTCCGTCAGGCTCCATGGCAGGAGTCAAAGCACGGCTATGCAATGCCTGCAGCTACAGCTACAGGGCGCCGCCCGGGCATGGATCAAGAACCTCCCACGTGGATCCATTTGCAGTTGGGAAGAGCTGGTCTACAGCTTTGTGCACAACTTCAAGGGCACCTACAAAAGGCCATGTCAATCGAAGAGTTGAGGTTCTCCAGAAAAGGTCGGGCGAATCGCCACGCTCGTACATCTAGAGGTGGTCCATCATCAAGAACTCTGCAGAAAATATCTCGGAGGATCGCGCAATCGATGCATTCAACGGCGGCGTTCGGTGCATAGAGCTCAGGGAGGAGCTGGGTCGCTCGAAGCCCAAAACCATTGACCACCTGATGGAAATCGCGAATCGGTGGGTAGATGGAGAAGATTCGGTGAAGAATCGCGTTCACTCTGATGATGAGGCATAACTCGAACGCAGACGCGATCGCCGAAGCAAACGTCGAATGCGCATCTACGATGACCGCAACGACGTCAACATGGTTGCAGTCGGCAGACGCGACGACATCTGCAACAGCGGTGGATACCGTGACTCCGGGTAAACCACACAAGTATGGCAGCGCCGCACTCACGATGAGGCACCCACAGCATCCATTGAAGACAAGCTGACCGGGCCATGCACCATGCACTTCTACATCGACAAGCATGACGGCAAAAAGAAATCAGGCCACCTCCTCAAAGACTGCCGCGAGTTCCTCAAACTTCATGAGGGTCTGGCTCGGATGAATCGCGAAACGGTCAACAGGGGCTACGGAGCCGCCCCAGGCGCTGTGGCACATGGAGCTCCTCCTCCACCACCCGGACCACCGCCAAACGCAGCCGCGCCTGATCAGCATCATGGAGGCGAGCCATACCCATGGGCCATGGGCACCATGATGATCCAAAAGGGTTGCACCTCCAACCGGGTGCAAAAGGCCATCACTCGCCAAGTGAATCTGGCAACAAGCTCGCCACCATCCACCACTGAGTACCTCAGCGGAAGCAACTCCTGCATCACCTTCGACAAGCGCGACCATCCACGCCAAGTAACTCGTCCATGCCACTGTCCCCTCGTACTCGAGGCACAAATTGGATGTTTCGACATGAGCCGCGTCTTCATGGACGGCGGAAGCGACATCAACCTTATGTTCGCGAGTACCTTGCGAGCAATGAGGATCCCTCTGACCTGCCTAGAGGCCTCGGACACAACATTCCATGGCATCGTCCCAGGCAAAGGCGTATATCCCCTTGGCAAAATCAACCTCGACGTCATCTTTGGCACGCCGAAAAACTTTCGACGCAAGCGCATCAACTTTGAAGTCGTCGACTGGCCCTCATAGTACCACTGCATCCTCGGACGTGTCGCATTCGCTAGGTTCATGGTAGTGCCGCACTATGCCTATCTGCAGATGAAAATGCCAGGCCCTAATGACATCATCACAATCAACGGGAGCTTTGAGAGGTCCGACAGTTGTGACAGGGAGTTCAACAGAATTTCCTAGTTCTTCGACATGCAGGAAGAACTCGTAAGACTGAAGGATTCAATAGACAATAGTCTGCCTCCCCTGAGTCGGCCAAGATCACCCGACCTATCCTTCGACTCATCGGTGCACACGAAGAAAGTTCAGGTCCACCCATCGGATCCCGCCAAGACGGCCCTCATCGTCAACAACTTGAGTCCCGCATAGGAACTCGCGCTTGTTAAATTCCTCTGTGAGCACTGGGAAATCTTCGCTTGGTGTCCATGCCAGGAGTTCTCAGGGAATTTGCCGAGCACACACTCAATGTCAGCCCAGACACAAGGCCAGTCAAACAAACAATTCGGCGACTGTCTAAACCAAGAGCAAAGGCGGTCAGAATGGAGATCAACAGACTCCTCGACGCCAAATTCATACGCGAGATCAAGGAAAGCACTTGGCTCGCCAACACGGTGCTAGTACCAAAAAAGGACACGGATATCCTATGGATGTGCGTGGACTTCACCTCTCTAAATAAGCACTTCCCAAAGGACCACTTCCCGCTGCCACGAATCAACCAGATCATCGACTCCACTGCGGGATGTGAGTGCCTCTACTTCCTCAACGCCTACTCAGGCTACAATCATATTCGAATGAAGGAGGAGGATCAAGAGAAAACGGCGTTTACAATGCCTTTTGGTGTGTTCTGCTATAACACAATGCCATTCGGGCTAAAAAACTCAGGAGCCACCTACCAGCGGTGCATGCAGGCTTGCCTCAAGAACCAACTTGGTCGCAGCATTCAAGTCTATGTTGACGACATCGTAATCAAGACCAAAGAGGAATCTTCACTAATCGACGATTTACGCGAAACCTTCACCAACCTCAACTGCTACCGGATCAAGCTCAATCCGGACAAGTGTGCCTTCGGCGTACCATCTGGGCAACTACTCGGGTATCTCATCTCCGCGAGAGGGATCAAGGCAAACCCGAAGAAAATAAAAGCCATACTAGCCATGGAGAAGCCGAAGAATATAAGAGGTGTCCAGCAGCTGGCTAGGCGAATCGCGGTGCTCAGTCGGTTCATCAGTCGAATGGGCGAAAAAGCACTGCCCTTCTACCAACTCCTCCACAAAACTGAAAAGTTCGAGTGGACCAACGAGGCATAGGAAGCATTCGAAGACCTCAAGCGCCTACTGTCCACATCGCTAGTACTAGTGACCCCACGCGAAAGAGAACCACTGTTGCTATACATCTCCGCCACCAATCAGGTGGTCAGCATAGTGCTCGTGGTAGAACGAGCCGAGGAAAACAAGGTCCACGGGGTACAACGCCTAGTCTACTACCTCAGCGAGGTACTCACGCCAACAAAGCAGCGGTACCCGCACTACCAAAAGCTAGTGTACGGCGTCTTCATGACAGCCCGGCGACTGCACCACTACTTCCAGGAACACCCAATCGTGGTAGTCAATGATGCCCCGCTCGGGCATATCCTCAACAATCCCGACGCCACCGGACGAGTCGCGCTTTGGGGGATCGAACTGTCTCCATGAGACATTACATATGAAAAACGCGACGCAATCAAGTCGCAAGTTCTCCCTGACTTCCTCATGTACTGGATGGAGAACCAACTCCCTGAAAAACTAGATATGTCCTACCTCTGGACAATGCACTTCGACGGATCCAAGCGAAAGGATGGAGCTGGCGCAGGTGTCATACTGACATCGCCCCAGGGAGACAAACTGAAATATATTCTGCGAATGCAGTTCACCGCCTCCAACAATGATGCTGAATACGAGGCCCTGCTGCACGGGATGAGGATGGAAAAAGCCTGCGGCGCCAAGAGGCTCATAATATATGGCGACTCCAAGATGGTCGTCAACAAGACAATGCACGAGTGCGACGCACTGAACGACAATATGATCGCCTACCGCGACCTCTATGACACACTCGAAGGGGACTTCGGCGGTTGCGAGCTGCAGCATATAGGCCGCGAAAGCAATGAAGAGGCAGCCACACTCGCCAACATTGGCTCTACCTGCGCCCCCATACCACCTAGGGTATTTCTCGAGCACATCTGCGAATGCTCCATCAAGCCAAAGGCCGCAGAGAAGAAAACAAGCGCAACAACGGACTCGGGGGCTACACCACCCAATGAGCTAATGGCACTCGACGACTTGGAGCTTGACACAGGACTCGAAGGACCACTGAGCGTCATGATGATCGAGCCATCTTGGACTCAACCGTACATCACGTATCTTCTCAGCAAAAAGCTACCGGATGACCCGACTGACGCACGACACATTGTGCGGTGATCCAAGGCATTCGCTGTTATCAATGACGAACTATACAAGCGCAACATCACAGGAGTACTCCAATGATGCGTCTCCAATGCTGATGGAAGGGTTGTTCTCCTCGACATCCATGAGGGGACTTGTGGGCACCACACTGGCAGTCGAGCCCTCGTCGCCAAAGCTCTACGAGCTGGATTCTACTGGCCTACGGCCATGCGTGACGCCAAGGACATCGTCCAAAAATGCAACGCTTGCCAGCGATTCACAGACAAGCCACACGCACCTGGCGCGGAGCTCTGGCCAATTCCATTGGCCTGGCCCTTCGCGCAATGGGGATTCGACATGGTCGGCAAGCTCCCAAAGTCCTCACGAGGAGGCTACGTCTACCTCATGGTCGTAGTTGACAAATTCACCAAGTGGATAGAGGCCATGCCAGTGACTAACCAGTCAGGATACAACACAGTCAAGTTCTTCGAGTCCATCGTCTATCGCTTCGGAGTACCACACAACATCATCACAGACAATGGGACGAACTTCACATCCAAGGAATTCCAAGAATTCTGCGAGAATCTGGGAATCAACATAAGCTACGCCTCCGTAGCACATCCACAAACCAATGGTCAGGTGGAAAAAGCCAACGGGCTCGTCTGCGGCGGCATCAAGAAGCGACTCCTCAGGCCACTTGAACGAGCCACATGCTGCTGGCCAGACGAGCTGCAATCAATACTCTAGAGCATGCGCACAACTCCAAACAGTGCCACGAGGTACACCCCGTTCTTCATGGTGCACGGGGCTAAAGTGCTGCTACCCATAGAGGTACGGTACGAAGCACCACGAGTGGTCGCTTACAGCGAGTAGGAATCAACTCTTGCACTCAAAGACTCCGTCGACCTCCTTGACAAGGCACGGGAAATCGTCGTGGAAAGATCAACGATCTACCAGCAGAACCTGCGCAACTACCATAGCAGAAGGCTACGCCCCAGGTCCTTCATTGAAGGAGACCTGGTCCCACGACTGAAACAGCAAGGGCATCTCAAGCTCGAGTCCCCCTAGGAGGGGAGAATATCATTTTGCGGCCCGAAAGTTGGGGTGGCTAGGCAGCACGGTACCCGAGTTCACTGATATCATCCGCGATGACTATAGTTGGCGTGCCAAATACTCAGAGGGTCCTTTTCGGCACGAATTCAACTTTACGTTTCAATACAAAAAATCAGGCTAACGGCCGTCAAGTTGGGTCCCCCTGTCAGCTTTCGCCGTTATGTCGCTGCCGTCGTTGCTGCCATGTAGGCTTGCAGCGTTGGCGCATGCATCCTTTACGCGTCCGCTTCTTCCTTCGAGGCGGAAATCTGTGGTCGCGGCCATGGCGCGGAGGTAGGACTTGGACAAACCTGCTCGGCCCGTTCTCCTCCCCATCCCGAATCAGAGCTCGCCCTCACCATGACCGCACCATTGGCACGACACGGGGACGGGAATTCATTCCCGGGTGAGACCTGTACTGATGCCAACCATGCTCGGTCCTGTTGGTCTCCTCCAGAATTCGAGCTCGCCGTCGCCATGGCCGCACACGCACCAGCCACGGCGCCTTCCTCTCGGAACCCCAAAGCCACATCCACCCAGTTCGGCACAACACCAACAAGGTGAAAATGCATCAAGTTTTCTTCTTGTGATTGTAGAAAAACATGTATGTACCGTGGCCGTAGCATACTCTAACAATGTACACATATATTGTTTACTAGATTTTCATTTGAAATTAGTAGCTCCGTGATGACAAAACATAGAGAACCTAAATGGAATGATGATGATGACCATGTTCTGTACTTTGCATTGCATCAACAAGTGCTCGCTGACGAAGCAAGTTACCAAGGGAGTGTAGTTCATCAGCCATTGCCAAAAAATATGTGAACAAATCAATGAGCGATTCAATGCAAATAAGAGCAGAAAAGCTAGATCCATGTCATCAATCATCAATAGGTGGCACATTCTAGTGATGCGTTTAAATGCGTACACGATGTATCATTTGCTTGAAGTGGTTGTTATCGTGAGCAAAAATGCGTGGTATGCACATTACATTTGTATGTTCTATGGTGCAATTCTGTTGTTATGGGCGTGGAAAGAAAAGCTGGGCTTCACTGAATATTACGCAGTTAGGCCTAACTTAGTCTTACACAAATAAGCACAGCTTAGTCTTTACACACATAAGCGTAACTAATGATAAAGATAAAGACAAATGGTTCATTGGATCTGCCAGTATGAGCATTAGGTCCCTGGAGCTGGTGGTATCATCGGAACGAACCAGAATGCTGTGTTTGGCCGTCTTTCATTCTCCTTCAAATAGTACGACCCCACTGATAAGCCAATTGTAGGCCCCCTCCCCTCGACGTGGATTTGGCTCTAGGTCAGATCTGGAGTGTCAACATGATAGGCGCGTGAGTGTGCAGCAAACACACAGTCTGCTATCAACACTAGAAGTGCTGGCACCTCAGCAAAAACACCATCATGTTCTTCCTGGACTTCGGCAGCAGCCTCAGCAGGTATTTCGTTAGCTTCACCAGCAGCAGCATTAGCAAGTATTTCGTCAGCTTGACCAGCAGCAGCATCACCAAGTATTTCGTTAGCTTCACTAGGAGCATCAGCTAGTTCTTCGTCAGCTCCACCACCACCAATACCACCACCACCACCACCAGCAGCAGCATCAGGGGCCAGGGCTGCCTGAGCAATTACAGGTTCAACAACTCCAGGGGATCCGACAAAGAAAGGGTAGTTGATCCCAAGAAACACAGATTGTCCCTTCAGATTGTTGACTTTGCTCCAGATTTGCTCTACTGGGTCTTCGGATGGGCATGCAGACCTCGAGAAAACGTGACACCGCAGCGATGGGTATGAAGAAAGTTGTGTCCCCATATGTTCTATTGTATCACCAACGCTGTTTAGTGCTCCCCTGATATGAATCCACAAGAGTTCATCATGATGTTCTGTGTTGTCTCTGAGAGGTGCCAGGAACCAGCGCCGTGTCCCAACTTCAGCATCTGCTACTGCATCTTCGATGACCGGAGCTGGAATTATGCGCGGGGCTGCGTGGGTCCCTGCGTGTTACTAACGGTCAGTAAGCAGAATTTTGAATGGGATTTTACATGCTATATGACACCATGACTCACCCCAAATGGACGGCTCCCAAACACGCACGTCGCCGCTAGGTTCAGTGACCGCATAAATGCGTTGCGGTCTGTACGAAGAGCAGTCGTAGGTGAAGACGGCGTCGACATACTTCTCCGGCCGCAGGAAGTCGTCGCGCAAGACTGTCCATTCATTGTCTTCTGCACATCTAATGAATGCGATTGCCTTGTCGAACACCGCCAAGAGGTCATACTCCCAGTTCTTCCACGCCCCTCCCGCGGTCTATGTGGGAGCTGTACCTTCACGAGCTCAAGTTCTGCCATATTGAACCTATAAGCGAATTCGGAAATGGGCGGCGGCCACCCGCTGTTGAATGCAGTAATGCCGACACCCTTCAAAGATGGCACTGCTAGCCTCTCCGATCTGTAGCAATTTTTTAGAGTCCAAGTACTCCCATCCTGGGATAAAAGGACCAGCCACTCGCCGTTGCCACCCACCCAGTTCTAGTCATCTCTCATTTCCATCTCTTCTTCTTCCTTGATATTCACCACTACTGATTCTGACCACTTATCCAGCAACATCAGGTTTGCATGAATATTCTGCAGAGTTTGTTGTCAGTTGGTACAATCACCTAGCATGGATTCCATTGCAGATATAATTTGACAACTGGACCTTTATATTAAAGTACACAAAATATCGCCTAAATACGAGTGTCTCCTCAGATATCGCCTAAATTGTGCCTGTGTCACTACGAAGATACTCAATATATGGAGTAGGAGCAGAGCCCCCCAGAACAAACTCCTGACGATGATCATAATTAAACAGCTCGGGGCATAACAGCCTTAAATCGTCTAATCTGTTTGTTTTTATTTTAGGAAATAGAATATCACCTAGCAGGCATTCCATTGCAAAATCGAAATTGACAACTCGTATATCACCTAAAGTAAGACTGTGTCACTACGAAAATACTAGAATATCAGGTACGAGCAGAGCTTCCACTGTACATAATAGTCTTAAATGGTTCGATTTGTTCAAACCACGCGTGCACACAACACGTTCGACGAAAGGAACATAGGATTCCGATGAGAGTTCAGCACATATGAATCAACGATATGACTGAACAAATAAGCTAGATACTGGAACTTACGTGGCCATCACGGTCGTCTGGCCATTTGCTGTTATCGGGGTAAAGAAGGCCTGGCATGCCGAACGGTTGTTCGTCCATGTTCCGCATCGTCATGCGGTAGCCAGGGATGCAGCGAGCGAGGCGGCCGGCTGAGATGATGTCCAACTCTGAGGCGATCCTGTGCACATTCGTGGCGCTGCGGTTCGGCCATCCCCAATACTCGCGGTAGCAGTCGCCCTGGCCATCCGCGTCATCGTCGCATGCCTTTCGCTTCAGCCTGCTGCTACCCCAAGCTCTACCCATAGCGGCCAATGGAGTCTAGAATCCGGTGGATTAATGGAGGCGTTGTGATGAGGAGGCGGATGGATTCGAGAGGGGGTGGAATCAGGGATGGGGGCAGTTGTTCGAGTGGGGAGCGAATCTACAAGGAACCACCGCCGCCGCCGGTTCTCGTCCGCGTGGAAGAAAAGAATGGGGGGCGTAATTATTGAGGGCGGGCACCGGAACCGTCAAAGGAAGTGAAAAAATAAATCGTAAAAGGGAAATGTGCGGCCCGCCTATCAGTGAGTGAAGGTCGACACGTGTAAACATGCCTACGTTTGAAATTGATTCCACTGCATGCAAGTGGCGTAGAAATTTTTTTAGGAAGTGCTAGCATCGATGTGTAAAACCGCCGTTTTTCGCCATCTTCACCCTACTACGAACGGTCGTGCACCATTCCAGATATTGGTAAGGGAAATTCCAATCTTTCCCTTCTCTATCTCATTTCCTCCTCCACGGCCTCATCGTCTTTCTCCTCCACGGCCTCATCGTCTTTCTCCTCCACCGCATCACCCTCTTCCTCTGTATCCTTTCCCTCTTGCCTGTAGTCATGGACACTCCGGACGTCCGAAACGACGGCAGGCAAGAAACTGCGCACTTCGACATCGAAGTACATGGCGGGAAGAATATCGATGTCGTCTACACCACCGACCCTCGGACGGTGAGGAACACTCTGAATAATTTCATGAGTTGGCTGCAGTTCGAAGAAAACAGGTTCGTAGGTCTCGACCTCGAGTACAGCCGCGATTGCCGTATGATCGCTGTGGTGCAACTCTCCATGAAGGGGCACGTCCTCGTATACCAGCCTTTTTGCGAGAAGGGGGCTGACGGGATCTGGTAGACTTTGCTATCTTTTTGTTCCTGAACCATCTATTCGCAGAAGTTATTGCTATATTATTTGTCTGAATTCATTTTCATGTAGGTGGGGTGAAAGCATTAGGGATCTGTTTCATGACTTTCTCGTGAACCAGCACATAACATTTACCAGTGTTGACATCACGAATGATAGTAAACTGCTTGAAAGCCCGACTATCAACATTAGAATCCCAAAGGAGTGCAGAGTGGACATCCAGGAAATTTACTGGATCCCAGGGACGAAGGGCAGCAAGATCGGGATGGCCGCTCTTGCCTTCGAACTCATAGACCCGTGGTACGCTGACATGAAGGACAGATTGCCGAGATGTTCGTGGAGGCGTTTAGGGCACGATTACTGGGAGGATAAGCCACTTTCTGGACCTAATCTGAAGTACGCTGCAATTGACGGGTATGTTAGCCACTAGCTGTATCACCAGATTGTAAAATCTCGTTCCAGGCATCGCATCATTGAACCACCACCAAGGCAGGTTGTTTGTCCCAGATGCCGGATCGTAGATGAATCTACAAACCGGGGCAAGCGACCGAAGGCATCCTGGGATCGGTTGCCTTCTCCAACAGGCTGGGATGTAGACTATTAGTGCATGATTGTTGTGTTTATGAAAACATGTTATTTCATAAGTACACTATGTGAGCAATTATGAACTGCTGTGTATTACCTTTGTCAAACTATAATGTGGTTTATGACTGTATCCTCCTCTATAATCTGGGTTTGGTTATGACTTATGACTGTATCACACCTTATGCATGTCAGTCCTGGATTCTGCCGCATGCAAATGGCACAGATAGAATTTGTAAGAATGAATGTTGAGAATACAAAAGGGGGAATGCAATTCATACAGGTTAAGTAGCTAATAGCACAGGGATCATACGAGCTTGGTTCTTACACACAGAATGCTTAGAAAATACAGGCGAGATAAAATACAGGTGAGATAAAACTAGGAACGAAATGCGAAACTAGTAGTGGTAAACAGCACACTCACCCACCCGCCAGATCCTGTTGAGCATCTCGTAGCAGACATACGCGTCCCTGGCTGCGTACTTGATCGTATCGTAATCCAGGTGCCTCCACTCCCATCGCTCGTGCAGGTGCTTCGGGAACTCGATTTTCATGCCGGCGTACTCACGGTCGATGATGTCAGAAGCGAGTCTAGCCATGTCGGCTTTCCCCGTACCGCCATCCGGGTACCTCCACAAACGTTGGAGATCGACGTGATTGACAACATGAACGAGGAGATCCCGTTCTAGCTTCGGAGTGTCGTTCTTGATGTTGACGCTGGCGAAGTAGATCTCCCTCCTGTGTAGGAACTCGCGAAGCTCCGGACATACAGATTTGGCCCTACATACGTGATATAGTAGGCAGTGGTTGCGCATGGAAGCTGCAAAAGCACCGTCCTCTTCCTATCTCTGGTATACTCGAGGTCAAGGCCGACGATCTTGTACCTGTCCATCGGATCTTGTAGCCACCGCTCGTACATTGCGATGACCTTGGCCACCTCCGCTGACGCATTTGTGTGGACGACCGTCAGCTTGGTGGTGCCATGTGCGGTGATGGTGTACTCGTCGGTGTAGTCGCTCCCGTCGCCGAACACACTGTACTGTGCGTCCATGGCAGCAGCTAATGCGGCGGCGGTGTCCTAGTTTCGGTAGCGGTGGCTGGGACTGGGCGTGGAGGTGGAGTGATCTGTTGCGGTGGTATGGCCAGTGGAGGCGGTGCCTGCGGCAGCGTCGATGGTTCTTGCGGTGGCGGTGCCAGCGGAAGGAATGAGTTGGGGATTTTTGCACAGTGATGTGCTGAGGAGACAGAAGGAAATGCTTAAATTCTGTTTACCAATATTCCGGTCATACCCATGCGGAAGCAAGTTTGACCGGGCGAGCACCGATGGTTTCCAATCCTAGCGATTAAATTCAGCGTCTGTCCCGGTAGGCGATGGGACGGGTGTGCGACGTGGCTTTGGCGTGGCAGAGACCGGTCACGTATACCACCGTCCCGTTGTCGATCCACAGCGGGTGCGCGGTGCTGACACGATGTAACGTGACAGGACAGAAGGAAGTGTACAAGTTTAAGAAGTGTAAGCATAGACATGGACCTAGCATCCCTGCACCCCGGGGCAGCCGCCCAGCCGATCATGCCTGACGATTGCGCAAAGCTTGTCCCGAATTTGCCAAAATGAAGCTCGTTTGCCCATGCTTCTATAAGTTTCTCTGTAGGCCACTTGTGTAAGCATGCACGATCAAGCAACTTTGCAACACACGTGTTGGTGGAAAAGCATTAGGTTTCAACGCACCACATAGTTTGGGGATTTAGAATAGCTACATTGTGGAGCTCTAGCCAAATTGCATGGTAAAGCCAAATGCAACTTTTTGTCAGATTTAGCTATAGCAACATTGTGTCTCGTTTGTCCTCACTTTTGCCCTCCCGATATTCCGAAGCCCTCACATGTGCTCGGAGGGGGGTGCCGTCTGGTCAAAGGCTTGGCCGTTACATGCGCCATGACGCCTAAAGTGTCCTTTTCAAATAGCGCCTTTTCCCCTCTCTCTAACAATTGTGTTTTTTTTGCCCAAAAAGGTAGGGAATCTAGAGCAGCTTCTCTCTTCATTCATTGTTCCTTTTGCGATCGTTTTACCCCAATCTGGTAGCAAATCTAGAGCAGCAAAACAAACCAGCACCATAAATAAATTTAGTAAATAGAGCAGATGTAGATAAAGCGGCTAATATAGGTTATATAGTACGGTACTTAACGAGGTCTGACAATTAGGCTGCTCAGCTGCAGCAGCAACGAACTGCTTCAACACAGACAAGACAAAAGAAGCTGCTTTATAGCAGCAGCAGAAGCAGTAGCTGATTAGTGGCCCTACGTGGCCTCTGTCAGGAGGGCATCCGCCTCCTCCCTCTAGCGCCTCCTCCACTTCTTGCTGCCCAGCCCCTTGACCTTCGGCACCTTGGGTCTGATCGGGGGCATGCGACCCTCCTCGATAGCCACCTTCTGGAGGTTGCGGAGGTGAAGACCGAGCGCCTGGTGCTTGGCCCTGAAGCCGTGGACGTTCACGGACTCGCCGCAGGTCCTCACGTCCTCGGCATGCTTCACGAGGGAGTTGAAGTCCGTGCCGCGGAGCCTCCTGGTGGGGCAGAAGGGGCACTTGTACACGTTGCCGACGAAGAAGTTGTTGTACTGACCGGACTTCAGCCTCCTCAGCACATGACGAGACTTGGTGTCCTACGACTCGTCGTCGCTGCGGAGGTCGCTGCTATCCTCCTGTTGGAAAAAACAGAAGAGTGAAATAAGGACATGATTGAGATACTTTGATTATCGGGATTGATTTTTTGCATAAATTAACCGAATGAGATCTCCCGATTATTCCCCAAATCTCAAACCAAATCGAATACCGATCCCAACTACGAACAGGGGGATTCATCGAAAATCGAGATCTAACACAATAGGATTAGCTACTGTAAAAAATACGAACAGCCGAGCCCTAATAACATACGATCTATCATCCAACGATGGGAACGGGGGAAGAACATGGGAAGGGGAGAAAACCCTGGTTACCTCAGACCATGGGTCGGCGATGCTGGTGTCGTAGGGGTTCGCCGGCCTTATGTAGACAACCTCCTCGTAGGGGTCCCAGCCGAGCGGGATCTGTCCGAGACCGGCGGGGGCCTCCTCGCCGGAGGCTATGGCAGATGCGGGGGACGGGGACGGGGGGCTCCTCGCCGGCTGCCTTGGAGGCGTCGATGGCCACCGCGCCGATCTTCTCCATCACCGGCATGGTTGGGGTTTTGTTGGGCGTTTGTAGAAGGTGATGGGACAATGGAAACGGTTGAGTGAGCGAATGCGTGATGAGTGGGAGTGGGAGTGGGAGTGGGAGTGGGGAGGCCTCTATTTAAGGAGAAGGGAAGCGGCATTTCGTTGCACTACCGTGCACCGCGTAGGCTAATGCACTGTGCACGGCCACACGTGTCCGCTACCGCCCCGTGCACCGCACACGCGTACCGTGAGTCACGTTTTTTTCCCTCGTGTCTAACCATGGAGATTCAGTTGTACTCAGTTTTGCCCACCAACCGTTGATCCTCTGTGATCTAGCGGACATGATAACCCTTATATCTGTCGGGGGCACCCCTCTATCCATGCAAAATAACGAATATGCCACCGGAACTTTAGCAAGATAAAAAGATGAACTTGAATATATTTTGAAGGGTACGAAAATAGAAATACACATAGTTTAAGGGTCTAGATACGGTAAGAGAACTAAATATTATTAGTGGCCGGACCAACACAGTGACGGGGTTGGTCGGCTAGGAGTTGCTGATTCCTAAGTAAGGGGACACTAGGCCGTTCTTGACATACTCCCTCAGGAACTTGCCATAAGCAGTGTGCTTAGCCTTGGTCGCCGACTTGTGTTTACTGGCCAGGCTTTTACCGATGCCAACCGCATGCAGAATCAAGCTAGCAATCCTCGGGTTGACTCCTTTCTTACAGAAAGGGCACCTGAGCTCCCCAAGTCGAGTGCGGAAAGGTATTATCCTGCTCTTGAGCTTCTTCATGACATGGCGGCTCTTGTTGTCCCTAGTCTCCTTGTCAGAGTCCATCTCACTTGAATACACCTATAATGTATGGAATACAAACCGAAATGAGCAAAATAATAAATATATATTCCTTCCACCATTACAAGTTACTTTCGATGCAATAACATGTCTATACAGGTTCAGCAGTTCATTACGGCCGTCTCCCCAGCTCGCTCCTAAATTAATGCGGTTTGTGTTCTTGGTAACTTAATAATAAATAAATAATGTGGATTCATTCAGAACAGACTAGATCTCTCCATGTACCGCTTCGTACGTTGCATCTAATCATTAGGACTAGATTTATTTATGACGCCTAGATAGATTAAGCTCGAGCAGAAAAAATGAAACATGTAGAAATAGATGTAACTCCGGGTACACGAGCGGAGCGTGTTCGTCGAACTCCACGCCCTCATCGGCGCCTCCGAAGCCGTCAGCACCGGCATGCACATGGTCCCCCAAGGGGTTGAACTGCACGTCCTCCTCGGCCTGTGCTGCATGATGCTCCTCCAGATCTGCCGCGTGAAGAACCACCCCGGCGGCGATGCCCGGACACTCACCCCCACGCACTGGTTTTATGGAGAAGGTTCGTGCAAGTACGTTCAGATTGTGGTGTTTTGCTGGATAGGGAAGAGAGAGTAGTGGATGTGTGTGAATGGAGGACCCGATAGGCTGGGTTTTAATGCGGGGACGTTTAGGCCTCCTCGAGGGCCCCGGTTGACAGCTCTTCCGGCTGCGGCTGCCGCATGGAAGGTTCGTGTGGTGGGGGGCCTGACGGAAGTGAGAGTGCAGGCGCGCTGCGTAGTAAAAATGGTATAGCCGGTGGTCCGTGGATGACCAGTTGCCGTGTAGTAGACTTGTAGCCTTTGCATACTAGATTAAACATGACATGACCACTCGACCACTTTTTCCATGGACGGCATCGTGTTCCTTCCTGTAGAAGTCTCGTTGAGGGAGACGGCTGTGCTGTCTCGTGCTTCCTGTGAAGGGCACGACGTCTGCAATGAGCCTCGTTAGATCACACAGGATCAACGGTTGGTGCACAAGATCCGCGTGACAGCTGTGAAAACCAATCAGGCATAGCAGACAGAGTGGGCACCAAGATTGGGCTTCTACGAGAGA